>JAZHYW010005861.1:0-59230 GCA_037355805.1 Ixodes ricinus
TCATCAGCTTTGAAAGCACGTCGAACGTTGGCCAAACGGCACCTAAAATCCCCTTTCCCAAGTGAAACAGATTTTTGATGGATTATGCTCCCATTGGCTGGCCCGCGTCATCAAGGAACGAGGCTCCCATTGGCTCTCCTGCGGCGTAATTAAAAAGAAAGCTACCAAAGAAGCCCTCTCTATGGCGGCGCAGCGCACGCAGCGGCCCCGCCGCCGGTAAGAGGGAGCGGTGCATGGCGGCAGACAGACTTGGGAAGTAATCCGTTACAACTAACGGATTGCTTGTAATTCGTTACTTTTTCAACTAATTTTGTAATTGACACGTTACTTTTTTCGGAAGTAATTTGTAATGTAATTTCGTTACAAAATATGGGTAACGGACTACTTTAATTACTCGTTACTTTTAAAAAATATGAGCAAAATACAGTAACTGCAGAAATTCGAGCAGAACATTCAGCAAGTTCAACAATATAGAAAACACCAGGAAGGGGAGGATAGCCGAAAATAAAACAATTTTTTGTGTGACCGTGGTCATAAGAACCACTAGATAAACGGGCAAGGCATGTACGAATGTACGAAAGACAAATATCAAGTAAGACAGTGCCGAGAAGGCTCTCCGTCGCCTTGCATCGTGTTTTTCTTCTTCTCCCGGGCAGAAGAAAGCTCGTCGTGTTTATATGTTTTTGTCTTTTACACCGTTTCACCTTTATCAACTTCTTTGACGTTCCCCGCCACCTGTACACACATCAAACGCGGGCCCCTACCCCCTTGATTCGCGGGTTCACAACTTGCGTAACAGGCGATGTAGCCTCGCGCGAGGGGGTCGAATTCTCTTGTGCGCTATTGTATTTTTGCACGCTCTTGAGGCACGGCTGAAAAGCGCCCGGCTCGAGGCTAAGAGCATCGTCTTAGACATTACGGACGATTCTTCTTTTGGTTTACTTGTCTGGGCATGGTGGTCAAGTCCACTCCTCACTTTGCAGTCAACTGTCAACATAAAGTGTATGTGTGTGTGTGGGGGGAGGGGGGGGGGGGGTTAGGCCATCTAAGCAGTGCTGACAGAAAAAGAGAGAGAGAGAAAACGCGTAAAAGTGGTGTGACTGTGATCTTCTATTGTTTTGTGAGAGCGATGGCCACCGCTTATCTGGCTCTCTACGCCCTCCCCTCCCCTGGCCTCCACAAATATTGTCACAGGTGGTGACCAAAATAACAATAAATAAACAGGAAGAAATAAACGTTTAATGTGGCGAACTTGTGCCAAAACAAAAAAAAGAGAATAGAAAATAATAACAAAGCGTCGCGAGCGTCGAAGTCGGCGAGACAGCAGAGTCGAACGCTGGAGCGAAACTGACTGCGGCTCGCCACGCGGAGCCCCTTATGTACATGCGTGGGATTCTGGAATAATCGGCGCAGAAAGTTCGACGCGTAGAACATTCGGACCTCGAACAAACAACAGGATTCTCGAATTTTCCAGAACACTGAATTGCAGGAATAAACAAAATACACATCGCTCCCAGGAATCGAACCCTGGCTTTTCGCGTGGGAGGCAGGCGCGATAACCGTTAGGCCACACGCGCGCTGCCTACTTGGCAAGCTCCGCGCGCGGCATTACTCCCCCTTTAAAAACTGCATCGCCCCGATGCAGCATAAAACAAAATAAAGCAAAAAAGAACGGTAAACTAAAGAGTAATTTGGAACACATAAGGTCCACAGTCCTATCGAGCGTAGTACGGCTTCATGCGCACGACGTGGACGACTTCTGGTCGTGGAGGGCGGCGTGATGAAGTCCGTGTTCCGTCGGGCATCACCTCGTAGTTCAGATCCCCGAGTCGACGAAGCACTTTGTAGGGTCCGAAGTAGCGCTTCAAGAGTTTTTCGCTGAGACCACGGCGGCGGATCGGTGTCCACACCCACACCCTGTCTCCGGGCTGGAAGTGGACGTCCCGACGACGAAGGTTGTAGCGGCCAGTGTCGATACGTTGTTGGGCTTGAATCCGGAGTCGGGCGAGCTGACGGACTTCTTCTGCCCGTTGGGCAACCACCTGGGCGTCGTCGCTTCCGTCGACAGCCGGTTCATGGGGTAACATCGCGTCCAGCATTGTCGTCACTTTGCGACCATGAACCAGTTGAAAGGGGGTAACCCCGGTGGTCTCTTGCACGGCCGTGTTGTAGGCAAAAGTGACGTACGGCAACACCTCGTCCCAGGTCTTGTGCTCCACGTCGACGTACATGGAGATCATGTCGGCGAGGGTCTTGTTGAGTCTTTCCGTCAGCCCGTTGGTCTGCGGGTGGTACGCCGTGGTGCGACGATGGCTGGTGTGGCTGAGACGAAGGACTTCTTGTGTCAGCTGGGCCATGAACGAGGATCCACGGTCTGAGATCAGGACTTCGGGAGCGCCGTGCCGGAGGACGATGGATTCAATGAAAAACTTGGCAACTTCCACAGCAGTCCCGGAAGGAAGGGCTTTCGTTTCGGCGTACCGCGTGAGATAATCTGTGGCGACGATTATCCAGCGGTTTCCCGACGTTGACGGCGGAAAAGGGCCAAGTAGGTCCATTCCGATCTGCTGGAACGGTGCGGTCGGGGGAGCAATCGGCTGCAGAAGACCTGCCGGCTTCGTCGGCGGTTTCTTACGTCGCTGGCACTCGTGGCACGATCGGGTGTAGAGGTGGACGGCTTTGGGGAGCTTTGGCCAGTAATACTTTTCACGAATACGGGCCAGTGTTCGGCTGTAACCGAGGTGTCCCGACGTCGGGTCGTCATGACATGCTTGAAAGATCTCCTCCCGGAGGTCGGTTGGGATTACCAGCAACCACGGTGTGTTGTTGTCGCCGAAGTTCTCTTTGTAGAGTACACCTTGTCGAATGGCGAAGGTCGGCAGTACTCGTGAGAAGACACGTGGCACGGTACTCCCGCCTCCTTCCAGGTGCTCGATTAATGCGCGCAGCTCAGGATCGTCCCGTTGACGTCGTGCCATGTCGTCGGTGTTCACTGCTCCTAGGAAGCACTCGTCGTCATTGTCGTCGCTGCAGCCGGAAGCGGTTTCGACGGGGGCTCTGGACAGGCAGTCGGCGTCGCTGTGCTTGCGGCCTGACTTGTAGACCACTGTCATGTTGAACTCTTGTAGACGGAGACTCCATCGAGCGAGGCGTCCTGACGGGTCCTTCAGGTTCGCAAGCCAGCAGAGCGAGTGGTGGTCCGTGACTACACGGAACGGGCTCCCGTACAAGTAAGGACGAAACTTTGTGATTGCCCAGACGACCGCAAGGCATTCTTTCTCAGTCGTGGAGTAATTTTTCTCCGCCTTGGACAGTGTCCGACTTGCGTAGGCGATAACTCGCTCGGCGCCCTCCTGCACTTGAACCAGTACCGCGCCAAGTCCAGCGTTACTTGCGTCCGTGTGAATTTCGGTTTCCGCGTCTTGATCGAAATGTCCAAGAACAGGAGGAGTCTGGAGTCTTCGCTTCAGCTCGTCGAATGCCTGCTGCTGCTCCTCGGCCCATTTGAACTTCTCGGCGTCCTTCGTGAGTTTTGTGAGCGGTGCGGAAATCCTTGCGAAATCCCGAACGAAGCGTCGATAGTAGGCACAAAGTCCAAGGAACCTTCGCACGGCCTTCTTGTCTGTCGGCGCTGGAAATGCCGCGACGGCGCGAGTCTTCTCGGGGTCTGGGCGGACGCCTTGGTTACTAACCACGTGGCCTAGGAACTTCAGTTCGTCATAGGCGAACCGGCACTTTGACGGCTTGAGTGTGAGTCCGGCGGTCTGAATGGCTTGGAGAACAGCTCGGAGTCGTCGCAAGTGCTCGTCGAAGTCACTTGAAAACACTACAACGTCGTCAAGGTAGACGAGACAGCTCTGCCACTTCAGCCCTGCCAGTACTGTGTCCATGACACGCTGGAATGTTGCCGGCGCCGTGCATAGGCCGAAAGGCATCACCTTGAACTCGTACAGGCCATCCGGCGTGACGAAAGCTGTCTTCTCTCGGTCCCGTTCGTCGACTTCGATCTGCCAGTAGCCGCTCTTTAGGTCCATCGATGAGAAATATCGAGAGTGGCGCAGCCGGTCTAGAGTGTCGTCGATGCGGGGAAGTGGGTAGACGTCTTTCTTCGTCACCGCGTTCAGTTGAGAACGCGCGCGATAAACGATCGGTAGCCCGTAACTGCCACTTTTTCTCTGACTGGTCGAGCTTTTTGGTTACGGAGTGTCCGTAGTCTCCATGGCCATTTCTTAATCGAGATGTCCAGAATTCAGGACCTTAAGGAGAACGGAAACCTAAAGTGTCAGTGCGTACGTTACTTGCCAAAAAACACATATTTTCATCAGCAAGAACAACAAACTCTAATCTACGGAAACACATCAAGGTAAGCTGGGACACCTGCATTCTGCATTGGCTATGTTAGAATCAAGTTTTTTTTCTCGTAAATAACGCGTGAAACACCCGAGTCAAACGGGGCTCCCTTTTGACTCGGGTGTTTCGCGTGTTATTCACGAGAAAAGAAAAACTTGTAGATCGCTTCTTTAGCTCCGAATTTTGTAGCGGAGGTAGACGCTGCTACTGAGCATGCGCACCACTAGCTTTGCCTGCACAATTCCAGAGATCATTTCCGGAGGCCGTAAGCTAGCGGGACGGCGGGTGTGGTTGCAGCTCTCGGTGCCTTGTCAGCTCACAGGTGAACGGAGTGCACCAACACTCTTTCTCTCAAATACAATATTTTATTTTTACAAGGACTACCGTTACACGGGCGTATGGGAAATGAAAAGTAGTGTTGCAGAACATTTCTGAAAAAATATCAAAATTGTATCTATGGTTTTCTGGATAAGTGTACGGAAAAAAGTAACGTGAAAGTAATTTGTAACGTAACGACTAAAGTAATCCGTTACTTTTCAGCGAAAGTAATCAGTAACGGTAATCCATTACACATGAGGCTCGGTAATTTGTAATTGTAAGCGATTACATTTTTCAAGTAACGAGCACAAGTCTGGCGGCAGAGCCAAAGCCCGTGCGGGCAGAGTTCAGAGCGGCCGCACGGCCGAGCTCGGCGCGGCCACTTCACGAAAGCACGCGCTCGGCCGTCCCCCGGCGAAACGTTGCCGACTACGCCACGACGCCGTAGACGAACTAAGGGAGCGGAAGAACGGCATCCATGCTTTGGCATTCATAACTCATAAGAAGCGTTTAGGTGTCCTCGGACGTTGTTTTTTTTAAATATATCACCATCATACCTTGCCGCTAATAAAAAAAGCAAATAAAAAATGCGTTTAGAAAAATTTATTTTGAATTTCCTAGGTATTTTAACATACGTTCCTTCAAATGCACGTTAGAAATGTCATTGTGTAGATATATTACTGAAATTGAATTCAATAAAAATAGCTAATTATAAACTTTAGAATGATATTAAGGTCATTAAAAATCGTAAATAGGTCACATGTAAGAGATTGCCGAACCTTGCCAGAAATCAACAAAAAAATATTGAATTTTTTTTCAAAATTGTTTTAAAAGGGAGCATGTTTGTGAATATTTTAAGTGCGATTAAATGTATTTTGAGAGTGTCAAAGAAGAGTCCCAGTGATGTAGTTTTTTATAGTATCAAAATACGAAAAAAAGAACGAGACCGAGTTGATGTAAGTCATTAACAAGCCTATTATGCAAATTTCTACAACACACGTTAAATTGGCATTAATCACTGCGCCGAAACTAGTAATATTCATATCGCACGTTATATTATCGAGAGTTCATGTGCAAGATTTGATACACTACCATACAATATTAGATTCCTTAGTCCTTAAAAAGAAACAGTAACGGTGCGATGACGGAGCATGAGGAGGAAACACAGGCACTCGTGGTTGTCTGCTGACTCAATCCACCGCCAAATTGTTTGCTTTGCCCTAAAAGCATACAGCAAATGAACATTGTTCTGCAGTTCAGTATGAATTGTGCAGCAGTATGGCTATACATGTTAGAATATAAAATAAAGTTTCAAGAACTTTAGAACAGAGGTGTGATAACTTATTGCTGCCTGAGATGTGTTCTGTAGTGTGCGCATGCATGTGAAGAAGCCAAATTTGATGTCATCTATCGCATATTTTCTGTCTGGATAGAAGCGCCGAAGGACAAGAACAAAGTCAAGAAGGTACCGACATCATGGAGCGCCTTCCATTCTCTTCCGCTAAAACGATTCTGATAGGTGCCGTGATTTCACGAAAAAGACTAAAACAAACCCACCAACCCCTAAAAAAAAAAAAAACTATGACAGGTTTTTTTACATTTTTTTTTAATTTTTGAAGGGTACGTCAGGCCTTTTAGAAATCTTCGACGGATGTCTCAGACCCTTCATCATTTTTTTAAGGGTACGTCGAAACATTTAAGCAGTTCTGGTGGGCTCATGGACGGATTCTCAAAAGGGAATTTTTCGTTTTACTCATTAAAAAGTTAATGAACATGATTTAGTTTGTTAGCCGACTATAGTGACGACTATCCCCCTATCCTCCTGTCCCCCTGGCTGTATATTTCATCCGCACAAACAGATTAGTGCAGCTTTCAGGTCCTTGTTTTTCTCATTAACACTTTTTTTAAAGCAAAAAAAAAACTTTGTATGCTGTTTTGCGATGTACCCGAGTCCATTTAGCCAGTGAGGAGAGCAAACGATATTTAGCTCGAATTGTCACGTACTTCCGGAGTAAAAAGGGCGGGCGCACCCTTCAGACTCGATGGCACTCCTTTTCACGTCGGGAAAGATTGTAGCCGATTGTATACAATCCGATGGAGTCAATCAAGTAGCTCCAAAAGTGCATAGTCACAGCGCTCATCGTCTGTACGTCTGCTATTTCCGACTAAACTAATCACGCACAAAAAAGACGCTGTGATCCCGCATTTGCTTTTTGTGCGTCATTGGTTAAGCAGGTTTTAGCAAACCCACAAAGAAAACGAGGGCCCTGACGATGCACATTTGGCGCTGCTTCATTGACGCCATCGGATCGGAGTGTCGACTGCTGTCAGACTTTGAGCGAAACGGAGTACACCACCGCGCGATACCACGCGTCCCCTTCAGTGGAGAAGCTAGCTGATTGAACGAGGACAAAGGTGATCGAAGTGTCGCGTGCATCGTACGGTACTGTACTACTGTACGCGCAGACATTTCTTGCAGTGTGGGACGTATAAGTTTTCAAGTGGCTCTGCAGCTCTCCGTCTCGCTAGCCGACATCCCTGATTAACTGTTGCGTATGCGCTCTGTATACGTTGCGGAGCCAGTGCGGTGGCCAGGGTGTTCGTGCGAGCACTCCTGAACGGCATATGACCTTAGGGACACGATGTCGCGAACGTCGACTGCCCAGAGGAAGCCGCTGAACAAAGAAAAATGGCGTGAAGGTCTGAATATTATAATTAGACACCTAGTGCTTTCATTCTTCTGTTTTAACCGTTTGGGGATTAAGTGCAGACAACAATAAAAGCAGTCAAAGCTTGTTTGATTTCGAAGAGAAAGTGGAATATTCGTGAGACCGTTCTCCATGCTTCATTTTTCTAGACGAGAAGGAGTTGTTTTCGTGCGGTGGCTTACCATGGATCCCTCTAAGAGGATGGGCGAAATACAGGCTGGGATAAAAAGTCCCAGGTGTGAGATGGTGCGACAATCGGGGACTTCATCTAGCGAGATATCGAAGCCCGGCAGGCCAGAGCCTAGATACTCGGTTGAGGCGTCAGTAAACACTGCAACAAAGAAGTATGCACGTCACATCAGCACCAGTTTGGTCATCCCACCCAACTTTAGCCAATCACTTATATGGGGAGCATTTACTCGCAGTACAGCGCCCCACTGCAGAAGTACACTCACACCGTACACTCACTCCCTACACACAAAAGAAATGAAAAATTCAAACGAACCGCGCTGACAGACAACTCGTTTTGATATACTTTGTCTTCTTACGTCTGGAACTACCGAATTTCCCGAATCACGCTCACCAATCTCCTAGACGCCAAGAAAATTGTTTTCTTTTTTTGTCAGGTTCAAAGATGGTGTACTGATACAGTTTTTATAATTCTTAACGGTGCGTCCGGCTTCAATAATGTCTCCAGTTAATTGATTACTGTGCCTTCCCAAAATTGTACAACACGGAAAGTGACCTCGCATCCACAATCACGGCAGTGTATGCTCAGGTGGCCAGAGTTAGCTCTGGCGCTGTTGTTTTTGTGCTCACGGAGCCTGTCATCAAGGCATCGTTCAGCCTGCCCTATGTACATTTTCCCGCACGAAAGGGGAAACGTATACACCACTTGCTCTGCACACTCAACGAAGCTGTTCTGATGTTTCTTGATACAGCTTACTGTTCGGTGGGAATAAGGTGAGTTCACTTGTTTGCACAGGTTGGCAAGCTTATTAGGAGCAGAAAAGACGACGTCGATGTTGAACTTAGTAGCAATCTTTTTTATGCCATGCGAGAACCTATGTATGCAGGGCAGAACGACTGGTTTCGTGGTTCTACTTCTGGCTCTTAGTGTGACAGATATCCGTTATTTTTGGTTTTCAGGATGCCTTCTGCAATCGCTGTTAATAAAGAGATGGGATATTCGGCAGATGTTAATCTTAAAATTTGTGCATCAAAGCTTACTTAAATACAGTGCTCGCAAGATTTTTGAAGAGAGTTGTTTAGACATAATTTTACGATACGTCTTTTTACCAGCTTAGAATGTGCTGAATTGAAAGAAGAACCGGTTTTTTACCACTTGGCTCATATGTCCAGCATATATGATTGTGTCGGCAATGGAGCATGAGATCTAAAATTCCGATAGATCTTTCTTTAGAAAGCTCATGAGTAATATCCAATGGTTCCGGGAATATCCAATGGTTCCAGACAGTTTTTGAAAGTTGAGAGAATGCTGGCCACAGTAGTTGGAAAGTTGCTGTTCGCGACGTCAAGAATGATTAAATAATTGTCAACGTACCGAAATACTCTGGCAACTCTGGGGGAGTCAAGGCAATTGTTCAATAGTCTGTCTTGGTGGGCGAGGTAGATATAGAACACTTAGAACTGGAGCTATACACGACCTAATGCAAATATATTTCGTCTGTAGGTAAGTTTTCTCTTCCCGGGTAATAAAGGTCGAATGTAGGTAGACCGAGACTAGATGTAGAAAATTGTCTTCAGAAATACCCGCAGAAGTTTGAAAGGCGATGTCACCAAAGTAGTCAATACTGTCTTCTACAAACCGCAAAAGGCGGTCCTGAGGTAGTTCGTAATATAGGTCTTTTATGTCGATGAATTGCAGAGAGCATCCTGAAAACCCAAAATAAAGGAGGATCTGTCACAACAAGGGCCAGAGATAGAACCACAAGACCAGTCCCTACATACACAGATTCTTTCATGACAGTAAAAAAAAAATCGCTAATAAGTTCAACATCGACGTCGCTTTTCTGCTTCTAATGAGCTTGCCAACCTGTGTCAAATAAGGGAATTTACATTATTCCCACCGAACAGTAAGCTGTACCAAGAAATATCAGAACAACTTCGTCGAGTGCGCAGAGGAAGTGTCGTTTTCGTTTCCCTTTCGTGCGGGAAAATGTAGTACATAAGGAAGACTGGACGATATCTTAATGGTAGGCTCCGTGAACACAAAAACAACAACGCCAGAGCTACCTCCGGCCACCTGGGCATACACTGCCGTGATTGTGGGCGCGAGACTCACCTGCCATGTTGTACACTTTTAGGTAGGTACATTAATCAATTAACTAGATAAATTATTGAAGCCGAACACATCGTCAGGAATTATGAAAACTGTATTAATACACCACCCCTGAACCTGTCAGAAAACGAGAAACCTTTCTCTTGGCGTCAAGGAGATTGGTGCGCGTGATTCGGGAAATGAGGTAGTTCCAGACATAGTAGAAGACAAAGTATAAAAAAAAAAAAAACGGGTTGTGAGTCAGCGCGGTGTGCTTGAATTTTCCTTTCTTTTTTCTCTGTAAGGATTGAGTGTACGGTGTGAGTGTACCTTTGCAGTAGCGCGCTATAGTGTGTCCACCAAGCTGCTACTTTAACTCCACCAAGCTGCTACTTTAACAATATATGGGGGGTATTTACTCGCGGCCATTGCCGAGTCCGTCACTGCTGAGCGCGAGCTGAAGGCATGCTTGTTCAGTGCTTTTGCAACTCACATTTCACTCAATGAAGAATACCGGTCTTAGCAGAATATAAGTGAGAGCTATAGTTATGTGCATGCGCTGTGAACAGCATGCTCAAATATGGCGTACGGTGAATAGCTCCTGTACACACACGAGTGAGAAATGGAGCCGATTTGGCGCGCAGACACGACAATAAAAGGAAGTAGTGAAGAGTGGCCATTTACAACCCCGAGTTATAGCTAATGGTTGCAGACGAAATTATCAGCTTGTGTCGCTTGACTAGAATGTCAAAGCGAAAAGCGTACAAAAAAAGAAATCTAGATTTTTTGTTTGTCATGGGGTGAGGGACAAAGTGTGCTCTCGCAGTCCATCTTGACCTTTGTCCTTTCGATCTATTTACTCTGAAACAATAACATATTAAAGCTGGTAGCCTAACAATTTCAAAATAAATTAAAAAACAAAATACTCCTTCCAGGCCTTAGGGCATGCACGACGTACATATACATAGTACTTATAGGATTATAATTACGAAAAATATCGAAGAGGGTCCATATTTCCCAATAGGCCTGAATGTTCCCTTTGTTGCCCCTGTCTAGATATATGTTATGAAATGCAAAGAAAAGTAGAAAGGAAATCTGATTAATATTGTGACTCTCACCGCTTGTCTTTCTCGAGGATTGCTTTTCTTCCGACACCATAATCAGAACAGGCAGATGGAACGAGATGCCTGAGATCCTCGCGATCCTTCCAGGCCGCGCGTGATTGCCTTTGTTGCTGATGTTAGCGCCACCGGGCCTTCGTTTCAATCTCTGCTGGTGTGCAGCATTTTTAAATTAAAATTTGTTCAATTGAGGTATAGTCGATTTTAAAAGAACCCGAATAGTTTTATGCCTGCGCTACGTAGAACCTTTGCCGGTAGAGCGCAGGAGAAAATTCGCCGAATATAGGGTCTTCCCGAGCAATGTCCGAGCCTAAAATGAACCGTATAAATCAGCCAATAAAGTGAGCGCAATGAAACTCTTCAAAAGGTTGTATTTAAATGATGCATTTATCATACTCAAATTTCGTGCGTATAGGTTTTCAGAAACCAAAAAGAGGAGAAACAGCGCTATATCTTTATGCACGGGGAAAAAAGTAAACAACCACTCTGCTTGATGCTGCAGCTCACAAATGGCGCCACCATACCGGAAGAGGTTATCCACCTGAAACATAGGAGGCGTTGACGCACGAGGACACAGCGCACCCTTAACAAACACTAGGACAACGTTCACAGTCACACCAAAAGAAAGAAGGGACACTTACACAGCGCTGACTTCAACTCTTTGATATTCCGCCTTTTTCTCTTCTTTCACGTCTAATGCATAACCTAGGCCTCATCTTTTTCTTTCTTTGCTGAAGGCCAACTGCAAAGGTTTTAAGCTAGAAATTGAAAATTAAAATTAAAAATTAAAATTACTGTAGATCAATGATGCAATGCTAAGTGATACAAGCTCTGTTTGTGACGGCAGACGCAATACAGTTGGTCTCGTTCCTGTGACTGGCGCTTTGCCAACTACATTGTCAGTTCCGACATGTCAGCCAACATGTCCATTTGATGGGGCAAGTTGCGTTCTGCGGTGGAAACATCTGCCCGTCGTCCAATATACTTTTCCATCAGACAAGGAAGGAGTAGACCATATTTTCGTCATGACGAACTTATTTTTGTGATTCGTCGTGCATGACGACGGTGTCCTTGAATATAGTTTACTCTCTTAATAGGCTGTAGAGCTTGTTCGAAGCGGAGAAATACTCCGCGCACTTTGCTTGTTATTTTCTTGAGGCCATGAGAAAATGCCGAGATATGGCACTATCACTGGTCTTTTGCCTGTCCCGATGACTTTAAATCGTTCATCATGCTTAAATTCTCTGAAAAGTCCTTCCGCCACTGATGTTAACAAGGATGGTGGATAACCTGCGCATTTTAATCGCGACACTTGCCCATCAAAGCTCCTTTGGATGGAATGGAAGCATGACTTCGTAAGAGAGTTCTTAAGGCACAACCGCGTATGCCTCTCTTTACGAGTTTTGAATGCGCGGAGTTGAATGGCAGAAGTGGCTTCTTTCCCCTTGGCTCGTAAGTCCAGCACGTATGGTACGGTGACGTACAAAGACGAAGATCTAAGAATCGCAAACTTCCAAGTGAAAGAAGTTTGCGATTCTTAGATCTTCGTCTTTGTACGTCACCGTACCATACGTGCTGGACTCATGGCCAAGGAAAGAAGCCACTTCTGCCATTCAACTCCGCGCATTCAAAACTCGTAGAGGCATAGACTTGTGCCTTAAAGATACTACAACGAAATTTCGGCGCTCAGTTTTTAGTCTATATGTGTCCAAAAGAGCAGTATCACATGGAACATACCAATATCTTGTTAAAAAAGTCTCGAAAAGGAATTTTAAAACGAATTAAACGATTAGCAAAGAGCACCTGGTGGATGTCGCTAACGCCTCGTTTGTAATGCTCGTCTAGGAACCTTGAGAGCTAGTGACGGAAGTCGTCTCGCCTCCGGCCACGACGAGAGAAGGGGGAAGGAGGAACTCCCCTCTTTCCGAGAATCCTTTTTGTGTGTCGCAGAAGTCGCTATTGTCCCCCTACAAGATTATAGAAGATTAACCCGTCACTCAAAATTCGTACAAAAGCAGCCGCTTCGGTGGCTGGACCGACTAGGCCATCCTCTCGACGTCAGCCTCGCCGTAGCTTTGCTCGTTTGAGACGACTTACGTCATGATTGCGCTGGGCCTTCTCCGAGCGCTTGCCAGAGTGGGCCGTTTATAACGAAAAATACAGCCACCAGGATCAAAATACAAACGGGCGATCGTCATTTACGGATATTGTGGATCATATTCAACCTATTTTTGAACACGACGGGAATATTTCAAATTTCGTTGAAGTATCCCTTTAAGAACTCTCTTACGAAGTCATGCTTCCATTCCATCCAAAGGAGCTTTGATGGGCAAGTGTCGCGATTAAAATGCGCAGGTTATCCACCATCCTTGTTAACATCAGTGGCGGAAGGACTTTTCAGAAAATTTAAGCATGATGAACGATTTAAGAAAAGTCATCGGGACAGGGCAAAAAGACCAGTGATAGTGCCATATCTCCATCATTTTTCTCATGGCCTCAAGAAAATAGCAAACAAAGTAAGCACGGACGTTATTTTCTCCGCTCCGAACAAGCTCTACAGCCTGTGCAAGAGGGTAAACATTCCTTCAAGGACACCGACGTCCTGCACAACGAATCACAAAAATAAGTTCGTTCGATGTACTGAAAATGTGGTCTACTCCTTCCCCTGTCCTGTGGAAGAACATATATTGGACAGACGGGTAGGTGTTTAAACCACCGCCTTAGGGAACACAACTTGGCCACCATCAACAAGAACTCTGGACATGTTGGCATACACATTCGGGACTGTGGGTGCACAGCGGAACTTGACAAGTGTGTGGTGTTGGCAAGGAGCCGAGACCAGCTCACAAGGGAAATAATAGAAGCGGAGAACATTGCCAGGCAAAACGGCAGGTGTATTAGCAAACCATCTATAGCGCTGTCACAAAAAGAGCTGGATTACTTAGCTTTGCATCATTGATCTACAGTAATTTTAATTTTAATTTTCAATTTCTAGCTTAAAACCTTTACAGTTAACCTTCAGCAAAGAAAGAAAGAGATGAGGCCTAGGTTATGCATTAGACGTGAAAGAAGAGAAAAAGGCGGGAATATACAAAGAGTTGAAGTCAGCGCTGTGTAAGTGTCCCTTTCTTTCTTTTGGTGTGACTGTGAACGTTGTCCTAGTGTTTGTTAAGGGTGCGCTGTGTCCTCGTGCGTCATGAACTACCAACTCGCCCGAACTTCCGTTTTAACCAGGAGGCGTTGCTTTAGTGGTTGCGTCAAGAAAACGCCGCGACGCTGAATTACTGTTCAGTGTAACGCACTTATGCGTTGCACTAAATTCCATACATTTATAAATTTCGAAATTCGCGATTTTTTTTGTCAATGGCTATTAAAGAGGTCTTGTTTCTTGGTGATAATAATAATAATAATAATGTTTTTTATTCACTTTACAAATACATATAAATAATGCTGGCCTACAAAAGCAGTATTCTGCTTGTGCATAGGACCAGACAATCCAGCGAAATACATATCAATACAGCATGATAAAAAATCGAACGAGTATAATGTTGCCATTGATACCAACATTAATACAAAACAGAGTCAAAATTCGGCACAAAAGAAAATTAACACAACTATCGAAATCAGTAGGAGGCATGTATACAGGCATGAGAGTAAAGCAGTGTTTATGGAGGTTATGAGAGGCACCATTTTTTTATTTCTTTTTTTGTACTTTTATCGAATTTATTTTCATCAAAGGCTCAGTGAGCTCATTAAATGAGGTGGTAATAAAGTGAGCTCTGCATCTTTTTCCGTATCGCGTGAAAATTCTTGGGATTTGAAACCTTTCTTTACGCCTTAGGTCCCTAGGCTTGTCCACTGGAACCTTGAACGTAGAATCGTAGAAATAATTTATAAACGTAACATACCTATAAAAATTTAAAAAAAAATTTAGACTTTTTTGCATTATTTTTTATATCTAACGTTCCGTACGGAGTTCCCTATGTAATGTTTTTCACCTAATGTTTTAAAAATCTGTCTATTGCATTTGTCTTGTATGGAGAACAGTGCCCATATAAAGTGACTCCATACCATAGAATAGATTCAGACAACGACCTGTACACCTGGGCCGGTTTGCTCACCTTGCGGCCGCGGCTGCGGCTGCGGCCAAGAGGGATTTTTATGTCACGTGACCATCTTCATGGGGATAACGAAGTACCTAGCGCCCCGGCCTCATGGCGGAGAAATCCGTATCGCTTCAAGCACAAAAGCCTAATTTCGCTCGCAGAAACTGTCTGCAGGGACTTTAAACTGGAGTCCAATTGACCGCCCCTTTATACTGGAGAAGCGGCAGGTAAAGTTACGGCCAGGGAGGGTAAATATGAGGCAAAATAAAGAAAAAACCACGCGAGATAAAAGCGGTGGGAGTATATTTATATACCTTCGCCAGCGCCGGCGGCTCGCGCCTCCTCTTGTGGTCGTGAGGTTAGAGTGCCGGCACTTGGCGTCGCGGCGTGAAAGTCCCGGGTTCAAATCGCGCCGGAAACTCTCTTTTTTTCTGCTTGTATTTGACTGCATTCTCACTTAGAATGTACACAAGGCCGTATGAGCTTTATAAAATTAATGGGCGGGTACTTCTGCCTCACCAGTTCGTTGTTCTTGACCTCGGAAGAGCGCATACATGTCTCTGGCTTTCTTTACCAACTTCCGCCATGCCTCCTGCGGCTGCCGTGCACTCCGCGGAAAGCTTATGTCGTTGACAATATCTTCCCATGCCTGTCTCTTCGTTCGCCAGGTAACTGTGCTGCTGAATTTCTCTAGAATTTGTTGTTTTCGTTCTCCAATTGCTCTAATTAATTCCATTTGTTGATCCAAAGTCATTTTAGGTGTTTGCGTTCGAGAGATGGTTTGCGATGTCGACGCCTGACTCATTTTTGCATTCGGTTGTGATCGTCTGCTATCCATACTAAAATTCAACACGTAATGTGTTAATATTGCAAAACGATTGCCACAGCGAGATGTAAAGAGTAAAAATATAACTTTCATCACATTCCATGCAAGTAAAGTATAATATCTTTTATTTCGGTTTTACGACTTTCTCAGACGTTTGACTTGTTGCCTTGCCTGTAGGATTTCGCTCAATCAATGCATCCACGGCTGCTATTTTTTTCGTGTGTGTTTATTTCGTAGAATCTTTTTTTTAATTGACACGACTGCAGTGTGTATTAGTACTAAATAGGCGCTTCCTGTTATTGAAAAGAGTCGTAGCAAGAGCGTTGTATATTTAAAAACACATAAAATAGTAGTTGCTGGGAAAGGATGCTTGTTTCGGCTCCGTTTGTGTGAAAGTCATAACGATGCTGTAATCTTGGTGTCCTTTTAATGAACATTATGAAACGTTCGTATTTGCGCGTTAACTTGGCTTGATCTTGGTTTCCTTTTAATGAATATTATGCAACGATTGTAGAAGCGCGTTAACTTAGCTTACCGTAACCTTTTTTTCCCCCGGTTTGTCAGCCGAACAAGTGGGGCAAACAGTAAAAATCGTGTAAGGCGCAGTAGTCCTAGTGGATGATTAGTAAAAAACGATCACACTTAAAAAAACAAAATACACTCGCAGAATAAAAAAACGTTTCCGCCTAGATTTGAACCCTGAACTTTCACGCCGCGACGGCAAGTCCCGGCGCTCAAACCGCTCGGCTGCTGCAGATTTTTTTTTATTACATGGAAGAATAAACGATAGGATCACAACGTTGTCGTTCAAGGTTCACTCTACACAATCATAGTACACATGTTAAAACTCTTTGATGTCTTGAAGACTGTTAAACAGAGGCAGCCAGTCAGGAACTACTGTTTGAATATCATACACGCTTTTGACACGGATTACAAGCTCAATGAAATGTAGGCGTACAGTTTTTGGGTGCAAATTCTCATTCCTTATGTCGAGGCGGGACTTCCACATGCTATACAATGCTAGGAGCATTACAATGTCATACGGGAAGTTATCTCTAGATGATACTGGTAGGAAACGAATTGAATAGGGTGTAATATCAATATCCTTTTTTAGAGTGCGCTGCAGAACATCCCAGAAGAAAATGGCATCCCAACAGTGAATAAAAATATGTTCAATGGTTTCAGGCGTTTTATATAATGTACAGTTTGTTGACCACGGGACGAATATTCCTTTCTCTTGTAGCCACACTTTGGTGGGTAACACTGAACAATGTAATTTGAAAAAGAAAGTTTTTGCTGCAGGGGGGATGGACATCTTCTTTACCCGGCGCAGTATATCGTGTTGGGAAACGTCGCTAAACATTGAGCAGTAAATGGGCATTGGAAATAGGATATTCACAGGATCTCTTGTCAACTTTTTACGTGAAACAGACATTAAATATTCTCTTGAAAACCTTACTGATAAAAACTTAAAAGCATCGACTACTTCTCTAAGATATCCTACTAACAAACAGGTTTGGTCTCCCACGGAGGACACAATAAAGTCAGGTAAAGAACATGCCAGTCTATTCTGAATGACTTCACGAAGAAAAGGGTGCTCCTGGTCTCTTAGGAAAAGAAAACGTGAAACCAACTGACGTATAAATAAATGGGGAAGGCCGAGTCCACCATCTGATACATGACGGAACAAATTGTCGCGACGCATGGGTTCCCAAGTGGACTTCCATACTAAAACAGCAAAAACCCTGTGCAATTTTTGAATACTGTTCCGGGTACAGTGCAGTACCTGCAAGACATACCATACTTTAGCCGCCAAAAATATATTACAGATGCTGGAAAGTGCAAACACTGACAAATTCTTCTGTGACCAGTTATTGGCTCGACGTTTCAATTCAGTTGCAACTCCGGACCAGTATGACGTGCTGTTTCGGTAGTGCTTCAATGGCACCCCTAGGTAGTTGCACGGAGTGCAGCTCCAATCTATGCCTTCGTATTGCTTGGGCGTCGTTGCCCAAGCTCCATGCCAGAATCCTAAACATTTTTCTAGATTTACTGATGCTCCAGTGGCCTCACAAAAGCTGCGAGTGAGACCCATGGCATTTGTCACGCTTTTCTTGTCATTACAAAAATATGCGACATCATCGGCATACGCTAGAACTTTAATTTCAGTGTTGCTCAAAGTAAAGCCTTGTATTTTTCTACTTCTTATTATGCTTTGGCACAAAGGTTCTAGATATAGAGTGAAAAGTAATGGAGATAATGGACAGCCCTGTCGAACTGAAGAACAAATTGGAATGCTTGCTGTAACTTTGTTATTTATAATTAAGCGTGTGCAACAGTTTGTGTACGACATTTTAACGCCATGAAATATCATATCACCAACACCAATGTGCGACAAAATCATAAAAAGAACATTATGGCTAACACGGTCGAATGCTTTCGCGAGATCGACTTGCAGCATCGCTACCTGAGAGCTGCTGTTGGTAACACACTCTAATACGCTTCTGGCAATATGAATATTTGTCTGAATGGACCTTCCACGAATCCCACACGTCTGGTGATCCCCTACTAAATCGCAAATGACGCGCTGCAATCTATTTGTCAGTATTTTAGCAAATATCTCATAGTCCACATTGCATAATGTGATTGGTCGATAGCCAGTCACCTGTGAAAGTTTGTTTTTGTCATCTGTCTTTGGAATAAGAATAGTGTGCGTATGCAGAAAGGAGGGCGGAAGACTTTTGTTTCTGTAGGCCTCTTGAAAAATCTCCTGCAAGATGGGACATAAAGTGTTTTTGCGAAGTTTATAAAATTCTGCAGTAATACCATCCGGTCCTGGGGTTTTGTTTGTTGGAAGGGTATCCACAGCGTTTTCTACCTCAGCTAAACTGATCGGTTCTTCCAATTCTTTTGTGTGTTCTTCATCTAACTGGGGAAGCAATGATACAAGTTCCTTTAGATATTCTGTATCTGTGGAGGCAATCTTTGTTCCGAATACCTTTTTGTAATGTTCAAAAAAGACTTCGGCTATAGCTTCGCTATCTGTAATAATCATGTTGTTTTGCCTTATCTCTTGAATTTCTTTAGTCATCGGATACCTTTTCTCCTCCCCTATTACCTTTTTTGTTGGCTGTTCTCCCAAAAAATATTTTACAGCACGAGAACGTATAACAGCGCCTTGATAACGCTCTTGATGAAATTTATCGAGCTCAGCTTTTATGCGGATAATATCTTCCAAACCCTGTCCAGTGTTTTGACATTCAAGTTGAACCAAGGCACGGAAATTACTTATCAACGTCCTCTCGGTCTCAGACTTTTGGAATTTTATAACACTAGCTCTCTCGATTGCTATCTGTTTTAATTCTTGTTTAAAAATCTCCCATTTAACAGATATATGCTCAGTTGTTCTTCCTATTTGCTCAAAAATATCGGTCACAGCTGCGACAAAGTTTTCATCTTTTAACAGTTGATTATTAAGTTTCCATACTTTCCAGTTTATACTCTTTTTTTCGTTTCCTTCCAATTGTTATTGATACCATGCAATGGTCTGTGAAAAAAACTGGATCTACGGCATAACCATTTAAATTGTCAATAAGGTCTACTGAGCAGTAAATTCTATCAAGTCTTGCATGTGATGTGTTTTGAAAATGGGTATATAGTAAGTGTTTTCCTTTTAGCTGAAATGACGCAACATCAAAAATATTAGACTCGTCCACAATGTCCTGTAGCAGTCGTTCACTTTTGTCAATTCGAAGTTTATATGGCGCTCTGTCTGCTCCGTCGCAAACGCAGTTGAAGTCTCCAAGCAGAACTACCATTCTATCACAAAGTAAATAAGGTCTCAGGTGATCAAAAAAAGTTACTCTAGCATTCACCTCATTTGGCGCGTAAACGCATATCACTCTCCACATTATGTCGGAAACTCGGAAGTCGCACATAATGAAGCGCCCGCAAAGGTCTGTCGTGACAGCTAAATCAGACAAATGAAAAGACTTTCTAATAAACAATAAACATCCCGCGGAGAGACCTACAGCATGGCTAACGCACACCTCGTAGTCATACAGGAAATGTTGTATGGCCTGTTCTACCTGTTCTACCGTTGACAGTTTTGTTTCCTGTACGGCTAGAAAGTCTACGTCTTTGTCTTCAAGTAGACGTTTCAAATGATATTGTTTCTTTCGGGAGTTAAATCCTCTTACATTTAGGGTAACAATACGAAGGCTATCAGTTAGAGGTAATGGAAGGGGAGGAGGGGGTGAGGATGGGATAGAGGGGAGGGAGGTGGAAGGGCAAGGGAAGGGGGTAGGGTGGGGTTTGTTCAGGTACTCTAGTGTGCAAGGGAGGTTTTTCGCTTACTCGCGATGGTGTCAGGCGGGTGTTTTTTCCTCTTGGTGTCACTATTGTCCTTGCACGTGCTGGGGCTCAGGTCCATTGCTGACGGGTCACTTTTGTTGTCAAACGTTGTAAGTCCGTCTGCAGACACCGCTGGCTGTTTCGGTGCCTCCGTTTCCGGTGTTGACAAGGTGTCCTTGATCGGTCCTTCCTGGGAAGCTTCTTTTACGGCTGCTGTCGTTGTTGTGTCTTGGAGTATCTCCGAAGCTTCTTTTTCACCTTGCGTTTCGCTCTCGCCGGAACTCTGAGGCAGTGCCTCTCTGGGCTGCGCTTGAGTGGAGGGAACATCTCCGCTAGCATCCACGACCTCGGAGATGTCCATCAAAAGTTCCGGGTTGGCGTCATGGTCGTTGCCAGAACCTCGTACTACGGTTGCATAACTTGAAAAGCACTCGTCACTTTCATGCCCAAATCGATTACAACGTGCGCATTTTGGCGTACGGCACTGTCGTCGAATATGACCGACCTTCTTGCATCGTAGACACAAGGGTGGTCGTCCTGACATCACCAGAAGGGACTGTATGCCGTAAACCTTCAGTAGGTGAGGGATGTCTTCCGACGTCACGGTGTCGTGCAGTGTTAGGCAGACCTCCCTGTTCAGCGTCTCCATGTTCTCCATTCCTGGCACGCGCCACTTTTCTCGCGCCATGCTTCGAACCGTGCCGAACGGTGCCAAGGCTTCGACGACCTTTTTATCTTCTAAGTATGACGGTAGCCAGAGTAGCTTGAGCTTCACATCCTTTGAGTTCGGGTCGATGATTAAACACTTTTTCCCTTCCACGCTGAGTTCTTTCGCGGTTATCAACTTTTCCGTGGCGTCTGGACTAGCCAGCGTCGCCATCCACACATGGCTCATCTGAAACTGTCCGAGAGACACCACTTGGTTCAGATCGATGACTCCTCTAAGTCCATCGCGAAAGTCAACTGCACGGTAGGGCCGACCCGTGAGGTCAGCGTGGAGGAAGACCGAGTTTACGCACAAGGCTCCAGGTGGAAAACGTGGAAGTATAATCTTGTACTCATCTTGGCCGGTTGCCGGAACAGGAACGTTTCTTGGGGCCACGGGTGCCGCTGCAGTGTTCTCCGAGTACATCTTGTGATTTTCGTTACCAGTATAAGAAGTAGAGGTAGAAGGGTTTCCTCGGCCTGAGGCCGATTGTTGATTTTCAACGGAGAACATAAAAGCACGACCGTTCGAAACGGCGTCTTCTTCTTTCTCCCGACTGCTGCAGACGCTGTTCGGACCGGCGCTGGCACAGATATATAAATACACAACCACAGCTTTCGTTTTGCGTGAGTTTTTCTTTATTTTGGCTTATATTTACCTTCCCTGGCCGTAACTTTACCTGCCGCTTCTAAAGTATGATGGGGCGGTTAATTGGACTTCAGTTGAAAGCCTCTGCAGTCAGTTTCTGCGAGCGAAATTAGACTTTTGTACTCGAAGCGGCACGGACTTCTCTGCCATTAGGGCAAGGACGCTAGGTACTTCCTTGTCCCCATGGAGCTGGTCACGTGACATAAAATCCCTCTTGGCCGCAGCCGCAGCCGCGGCCGCAAGGTGAGCAAACCGGCCCTGATGTTGACGATATTCTTAGTTCGCAGTCAAATGCGTTTTTATGATTCACGTTCTTTCAAGCACTTTCAGAAACTGCGTGATTAAAAAGCAATTATCTTTGTTTCATTTAAATGCGCGAAGTTTTAAAAAATAAACACGAAGGTGTTGACATGTTACTAGATCAATTAAAACACTTTTTTATTTTAGCTTTTACTAGAATTTTGTTCTCAAACAACTACGATGTCGTTCACTTCGCGGGATATGAATGCACATCAATATCCCGAGAAAATATAAAAGGAGGAGGTGTGGCGATGTATGTAAAATCAGCACCTAGATGGACATGCAGACTTGTGCCTATCTCAAATACTCAACTCAAGATACTGTGTTTCAAATGCTTTTCGTAGTATCTTGGTATCTTGCAAATACCTTTGATCGAGAGTATTTGATACTTTATTTTAATTACATTTCTGAGTATTTTGTACTTATTATCTGAAATACATTTTTGACATTCCGCCATTTTCCGAGTTTTTCAGTATGAAGTGGCGTGGGCGTGGCACGAACAAACGTTAACATTCTTTCGAGCAACCAAATTCTGTTGCTAGCAACGATTAGCTACGGAGACTTTAATTGAGCGCCTTAAAACATCGTTTTTTTGCCCATTGTGACTCATATTTCAGCCCAAAGTTCGTACAATGAAGGTTTTCCCCTCGCCCTCCCCAGGCCCCCGAAGCAATCGGCGTTCATTGAAAGCTCGTCGAGGGCGCTCTTCATAAGTTACGTCACGATGACGCCTGAATGACGCCACGGTGACGTCAATATGCTAATCATCCACTCCGCCTTTTCGCGCTTCCACCGCCGTGCTTACAACTGGCGCTCTTACCACGCTCAAGTGCTGGGTTCGTGTTTTCCCCGCTGCAAATCTAGCGCTAATATCGCTTGGCGGCTCGGCGCTCGGCCAGCTCGGCTGCGTCGGTTTTCAACGGTCGTCGGTGCGCCGTGCGCCGGGCGCGCGTGAACGCCTGCGCGTGTGTTGTCAACTGCTCCGAGTCCGATTTCTCCCGTTCTGCGGAAGATGGCTAGCTTGGATCGGCGTACATAGAGCATAAACTTGATGCCTTTGCGTTACTGTGCTGCGAAATGGTGCGGGAACTCCAGCAAATCTAAGAACCTGGCGTTCTTTCAATTCCCGAAGGATTTCCAAAGCGAGAGGTAGGTTTGGTTTCGGTTCTATTTGCTCCAACTCTATCCGGGAATGGAACTTGCGCGCTTTGCTCTTTCAGCTACGCAAGAAGTGAGTAATACCCCTGTCAGACGGCGTTCTAAAGATCCTTTTCACTAAGCTACTTTATAAAATCGGCGAACCAGCGCACGCCGTAGAGCACGTGCGCACTCCACATCGCGAGACCCGGACAGCGGAATGCTGTCCGTGTCTGGCGGTGCCAAAACAGCAGTTTTTGGCACTGCCCAGTGCACAAGACGATGAAGGCATGTTCGGTGCAGTCGCTGTTCCAACAGGAGCTTGTCTGGAATATGTGAAAAGCTGGAAAGCTACTTTATGACACGTATTCCAGCTCTTATCTACAAAGATGGTGTGTTGAAGAATCTGTGTGCTTCCATGGCAGAGAACTCTGTAGACCCTCTCTGTAAAGCAGGCTGTAAGGAGAGGTTTCTCCGAATATTCTGCCACCAACGACTCATTTGGCATTTACGTCTGCTGAACCGAGAGCTTCAGAAACCTGTGCTGAAGAGAACAGCCGCTGCCAGGAAAGCACAAAAGTTGTGAGGTGCATGCATGATGCACATAATAAATAGAAAAGCTCTTGTTTTTTTGCAGGTATTTAGAGGGTACCTTTGATCGTATTTCGTGCTGAAAGGGTTTTGCAAATATACTTTTATCTCGTGTTTTGTGTTGTCCACTATATCTTCCTGCATTTTGTTGTGTGTACATATGATGTGAATTACTGTTCTAGATTTCTTGTACAAATGTGTGAAAATAATAAATCATGAATGAAATGTACATGCGTTCATCCTTGTCTCCGCCTCATGGCAGAAGCAGCTATTTGAAGTTGCTTTGCTGTGATAAGCAATCAGTCTTAATCAATGCTCCAGTGCATGTTGGAGCGGGAAAAGAAACGAGAAAACAAGGAAGAGGAAAAGGAGGGGGAAGGGAGGGGGGGAAGGGGGGAAGGGGTCAAGCGGCGAGCGCGCCCGCTGCGGAGCCGCGCGCGCCGTGGAGGACAACTTGCGCCATCTATAGGCACGTGTATCGCCTGAAGATAGCGTGCGGACTCCCTTACCACCCTCTCCCTCTATTACTTTCGTTCTCCTCTGCGTTCGTTCTTTTTCTTTTCTCCTCGCGCCTTCGCTCGTTTAGCCGTTGGGGAGCGCGTTACAATAGCCAAAGCTACGGCTGCGGAGGCCTGACCTTCCCACGGCGCCTTTTGTTTCCTAAAGATTCCCCTAAAAATCCTCAAACAAAAGGCGTGGTTTTACGGAAGTAAAGATTGCCATACTGAGGTGCAACGCAGACCGGGAAATGACCTACGACAACAATGCAGACTTGAGTTTCAATAAAATAACAAATAAAAGAAAATGAAAAGTGGACACACACACAAAAATATATATTTTTGTTTTGCTTGTCCTATATTTGACCCCGCTACGGTATAACGTCAAGATTTTCTTTTGTTTCGTTTTTTTCCGTCAGTCCGTCACCCATTGCTCTCGCAAACACGGTCTGTAAACGAACATTGATAAGCAGAGAACAGGACAGGAAATAAACTACGAGCTGAATGACCACTAAAAATGACAACAAAGCGTCCCCCAACCTTGAGTGCCTTTCTGAACGCAACCTACTTGAAGAAGGTGCGACCACTGCCATGGCTATTATGTGGGTTCTCTTTGTTATCTATTCACTCATATCAGAATCCCAAGTTTGTTTATAGGGAATAGGGAATATGGATTGCAGTTAAAGGATGCATCTAAGATGCGCCGCAGGACGTGATATTCAGCGGTGTCACAATTGGCGAGGCGCTCTGTCCCGTTTGTTGTCCCCACACGTCGGTGTTTACCCAACACAAGGCCTGTGCACATGCCCACAGGCATTGTGGGAATGTCCATGTCATGTTCGTCAAAAGAGCGCGGGGCACAGTGTAATGTAAAAATACTAACAATAAACAAAGGGACGTTAAGTGCCGGATCTCTCCCGAAAGCAGTCGTCAGAAAATGCGAGCTTGACCCACTTCGGGTTTTGTGCTGAGCTGGGCAGCTTGCATGCTGCCGGCATTGTTCATGCAGGCCGGAGTGATAACAAAGATAACCCCTTCTCCCCATCACCGGAGAACACGAACTCCAGCGGAACGCTGACGCCGCATTCGGTCATGTCAGCCGAGCGCTGAGTCATTGTATTTGTTGTCCCCATTCGTGAAGTTCTAAAGTTACTTGCTTGGGGCCCCGCACTCTGATGTCCTCCCCAGTAGCTAAAGCGACCTCTTTCTTTTCGTCCCAGAAATGTTTTGCAACATGTATCAGTGATACTGCTACGCGCGTTGCCGAGCGAGCGCGTGGCCGAATGGTTGCCGCGCTTGGCTCTCACGCGGAGGCTCCGGGTTCGATTCCTGGAACGGACTCCCCTTTTATTTATTTTTTCAACTTGACATTCTGGTAAGTTTGAGAACCTTTTCTGATCGAGTAACGAATGTTCTACGCGCCGAACATTCTACACCGAATATCCTAGAAAACCACGCAGGTACCTCCGGACCGTGGCGGTCCGGAGGCAATCTTGCCCTAGTGCTCGATCCTGCTATTTCGCCTACATCGACGCCGACGACGCTAGCCTTTCTGTATTTTATTTTGGGCACTAGTTCAGCCCATTAAACGTTTAGTTCCTTCAGTTATTCGCCACCTCATCATTTGTCGTTCGTGACAATATCCTGCTCCTTATAGTTGGACAGCATAAAATAGCCCTATGATGCTTTTTTTCCGTTTGGTGTTGTTGCGGGCTAATAAACCATTCTGATAAACCAGATTTGCACAGCTGTATATTTGTCGTTGTCAATGACGTCCATGCAAATTAAGCAATGCGAAAGTGTCTTCAAAAGTAATTTAATTACATTTCTAAGTATCTGTACTCTACTCAGATACTTTACAGTGAAAGGAACTTGAATAGTATTTTAAATACTTTATGAAGCAGGTATTTAGTAACTTAACTTAATACTTTTATCGAGTATATTGTTCAACACTGTGTACATGTCATATCAGGATTCTTTATAATTATTCCGCAATTTGAGTATCTTGTGGTAAAGTGTGGAAGTACCATACTTGTCGTTGTGTATAGACCTCCTTTGACAACAGTGGCCGTGGTTTTAGAATTACTTGAAAATATGCTAGAATGGTGCGGGCAGATCGGTAAACCTGCTATAGTTTGTGATTATACTGCAATTAAATGCAAAGGTGCAAGCGAGCTGGACAAGAATGACGAGAATAATCCCTGGAGAAGGGGAACAAGAGGGACAAAGGACGAACACAAATCTCCAAACACAGCTAGGTGACTGGTGCGCGACCGAAAAAATCCGCCTGGTCCGGGTATCGAACCTGGGACCTCTCCATTACAGGTGGAGCGCTCTACCAACTGAGCTAACCAGGAGTTAACCATACTGACGTCTAACTCCTGGTTGTCGCACGTTAGCTCAAACCGCCGATCTGTACGTTTAGTATCAAACTGGCTCCGGAGAGCCGTTTGATTAAACCGGTACAGTTTGACGGTCACCGTCACCCGCCTGTGCAACATGTTCACCAGTTTGAGCAAACGTGCGTCAACTTTGCCCAAACGGGTGTAATGTTGAACAAGCGGGTGTACGGTGACCGTCAAACTGTACCGGTTTAATCAAACGGCTCTCTGGAGCCCGTTTGATACTAAACGTACAGATCGGCGGTATGGGTACGCCTGTTTCAGCCGTGGCAGCCTATGTTTCCGGAAGGCCGGGAGCGCCGGTTCATCGATTTCAAATCGTCCGCGTAATGCAAGTATTTATATTTATATTTTAATTGCGCTGATGTTCGCTTTAACTGCAACTGCAATAAGCAAACTTTTTCTTTTTTTACATAAACGCGCGACGTTGGCGAGCCGATATTTTTTACGGAACTTTAAAACTTCGGCGTTTTTGTTAGCTCAATTTACTTATTCAGCTTGAATCTCTCTCGCAGAAGACGCGACCACGTGAAAAAATATACTTCTAAACTCCGTTTCACCTCAATTCAAGACGCAGCGAAGGAAGCGCCCGAACACGTGGCTGCAAGAACATCGAGTATTGCGAGAGCACGCCCGCCATTGCTGCATTGCAGTCAAACTACGAGCTCGCGCTGAGTGCTTTGTTCGCTCCGGCGTAACCCGAGCGGCAGGCGCCATTGCCTGCACTGCGCCTTGACCTCATTGACCGCGCCCTTTCCCCCTCTCTGGTCACCTGTCACGTGACCAGAAGGGAGAGGAGGGCGCCAGCGCGCGCGAGCAACACCACCTAGAGGAGAAGGCCAGAACACGCCTCCGGTGACGCCACGGCAGCAGGCTGACGTGCGGCGCGCTATGAGCTGAGCTGAAGGCTTCGCGCGTAGCTTTTACGTCGTAGAAACGCGGGGTTTTGCACTATTTATTTTTTATGAGCAGACATGAGAGCTGTGAACGTCGAGTAATTGAAAGAACCAATTTTAGATCGCAGGAAAATTATTATAACCTACAATTATTGTAGTGAAATACAAGAAAGTGATATCTTGAGACAGATGTGTTCTTTTTTTTAGCGATAAACTGGGTGGTGTATTATTTCTGAGCGACATGGGAGCTGTATCAAAAAAGAATCCATCCGAAATGGCAAACATCGAAGTAGTGGGACCAGATAAAATGAACTACACTAACATTCGGATAAAGGATGCAGAGACATTCGTTTAATTTTATTCACCTCAAAGGCATCCGAAGACTCATTACATGAGGGGGATTAAAAAATAACAGAGAAATAAGTAATTGAACATAAAAAGTAGACACGAACAAACAAAAATCCACACACACACACAAAAAAAGAAAATTCTTATTAGCGTGTCATTCTTATGACGCAGTTTTACAAATCAAGGTTCAGTACATAAATTGATGCACTTCTTTTTAAATGAAATGGGATATCTCTCAGTTACGATACGGTCAGGTAGTTTACTCCAGTCAGTGTTGCAAAGTACTAAGAAAGAAAATAGGAAAGTGTAAGTATGGCACTGAAATGGTTCAATCTTGCAGGAATTATCTAATATGAATGATATAAAATTGGCAGCCCAGACCTAAGTAGATTGAAAATCGGAATCTGAGTAATATACATCTTGAAAAAAATGCAATCTGGCTATTTTTCGTCTTCTTTCTAGATTAGGAAGATTTATTCTAGCTTTTAAAGCGGAGACTCTAGTTTCGGATGAATAATCACTGCATATAAATCTGGTTGCTTTGTTCTGAAAATTCGAGCCTCGACATTAGGTAACTTAGGTGTGGATTCCAAATTATGCTTGAATCTTCTTATTTTGGGAGGATAAATGTTTTGTATGCGAGTAGTTTTGTTTCAATGGGAGCTAGATCCCTACTCAAAAATCTCATTTGTATGAGAAATTTCTGTGTCCAATAAACACATATGAATCATACAAGATATATAAGAACATATAAGAACCATGTAAGAAACTTGTAAGAAGTTTGTTATATGGTTCTTATATATCTTTATGATTCATGTGTTTATTGGACACAAGAAATTTCTCATACAAATGGCTTTTTCACAAACCAAGTGTTTTTAGTGCGCTATTTGTTATTTGCTCAATCCATGATAATGAGTCTCTAAAATACACGCCCAAGTACTTGTACGACAATGGGTGTTCTGGTGGCTGTAAAAGTAATGAGTACTGAGTGAGTGTTTTAGGGGAGGACTTAATTACGGACATCTGTTTGCACTTACGTGTTAATGTTCATCTGCCATAGGGAACACCATGATGATATTGTATCTAAATCGTCTTGGACAATATTGACATCACTATAGGTGTATTAATTTTCCGATAAATAACTCAAGCATCAGCGAAAAGTCTAATTGCCGATTTAATTGATGATTGTATGTCACTGATACGTATTAGAAACACTAGAAACCCGAGTACACTACCCCTAGGGACACCTGATGCAAGAACAACGGGACCCAAATTGCCAGACAAGTACAAAAGTAATAACATTCTAAAATTGTGATGTGCTGGTTTGAAAAATGTATTGCACATAGTTTGAAACATTTATTGCACATATTTTGACAAACTTTTCTTAGACCAGTGATAAATCTGTATAGGTTCAGCAATTCAATGCACTCTGGCTGTTCAAATATAGTACTTGTTTTGCAGCAAGCAGCCTATCTGGTTACTACATCGAAAAGCACCTGTGACCTATTTCTTGGCAATGTCATAATGTGAAAACTTTATCTTTGCAAAAAAAGTACCGTAGTACCCGAGCGTTGCCTCATACACTGATGTACTTCGACAGTACCGAGTCTATGAAACGGCACAGTTAGGGCGGCCAGAAACAAGTTTTGTACACAAACAGAAGTGGGCATCGGAGCTTCATATTCAAAGTTGCTTGCATTTACAATACAGAAGAGAGTCGTAAATAAGAAATTGGTCACCTTTGAACACTGCGAAACGAGCCTCCTTTTATCCGTAAGTTCTGAAAATATCCGTCTTGTGAAATATTTATACACATGCATCTTGGATGTTGTAGATTTTATGACACCGAGACACAATATCTGTGCAGCATGTCGGCATTTACGCTGTAGCACCACAAGATACCCAAGAGACTGCTGCAAGGACACCGACTATCCACACACACACACACCACACACACACACACACACACACACACACACACACACACGCACACACACACACACACAC
Organism: Ixodes ricinus; assembly: GCA_037355805.1. NCBI lineage: Eukaryota > Metazoa > Arthropoda > Arachnida > Ixodida > Ixodidae > Ixodes > Ixodes ricinus. Next base: position 29,596 of record JAZHYW010005861.1, read on the forward strand.
ACACACACACACACACACACACACACACACACACACACACACACACACACACACGCGCACACATCGACTTCAGAGAGCAGTTGCCTTTGCATGAGGATGAAGTGCAAGCACGTTGCTGGCCGGACAGGAACTGATTTGTTTGTTTAGCCTTAACCCCTTAGCTTTTCTTTAGATTTTGCGCCTTGCTACAAAGGTTTCTCAGTTGAATGTTTTCACTGCAGTCCAACACATGCTTCGGCTCGCACTCACAATGGGTTCGCCATCACTGGCGTTATACATACTCTTCCTTGGTCCGAGTTCGCTTCATGAAATCCGTGACGGTTGGCAGCGAGGGTCTTTGATTGCAGTTTCAGGTTTCCATTTCTTATGTTTGGTATTCTTGGCATTAATGGGAAAATTCATCTTGCTGCAAACATGTCACAAGAAAATGCTTGTGCATTTTCTCGTGACAACGTGTTTTAAAATGAGCTCACTCGTATGTTAATTTTCACAGTCGTCGAAGTCGGAAGTCTTCTTTTTGGCGAGTAGTTACATGATGAGATATGTAACAAGTCGGCACTGGCTGGGCATCACCAATTGGTGAACAACATAGTCGTGTTCTACAGCATTTACATCAGGAAAAACAAGCCCTTCTATAACCGATTTTCATTTCGAGAGCAGTCTTCCTGTGCGAGCAAACTGTAGCCAACTTGTTTCGTGCTGTCGATGCGGCCTTGCATTTTTCGCCCCTTAGGTTTTTCAAGGTGGTGTAGATTGCACGGCTGTCCACATAGCCCAGGGCCGGGAGGCTGTGTCTTATTTTTTATAGCCAAGGGCCACATTGCAGGTATACCACATTGCAAGTAGGGCGTCACGCATCCGCTCGCTTGGGAAGATCTTTCTAGTTTCCATCCTTGCTAGCTGTAGTGATCGTTGACAGCGCGCTCCTCAGCAGTATTTTGTTTTCATCTTCGTAAATGTGCCTTGTAAACACGGGATATTAGAAGCAAGCCAGTTGCCTATACATTCCAAAGCGTTCTTCAAGCTGTCAGTTTTCAGCTTGTCCCATGGAAGCCGTACAGCAGCCCGAGTTCATCAAAGCAGTATCCGGGATGTGTATTTGACCGCTTCTGCAGGAAATAGAACGAAAAAGGAGGAAATCATATTAATCCAACGAAAGGTAGTATAATCGAAAATTGTTATAAAAATAAGAAAAATAAAAAAATAAAAATAAAAGATTTCCTTTCTTTTAAAGTGCAGTTGAGGGGTTCGGTATCTGAGAGAACACTGGCAGTGTTTCGAATCTGGTATTATGGATCACAAACATCAAAATTATTCTTGAATTTGATGTTCCGAATGGGCTATAATAATAATAATAATAATAAATGTTTATTCAACATTGCAAATATAACCAACCACTTGAGTGTCGGGTCTGGTCAAAGCAGCAGAGGCTTGTGGGACCAGGATCCAGCGTTTGGTGTGGCATGGCCGGGATATTCGCACGAACTCACATCACGTGCACAAAAAAAAAAAACTAACACAAACACATTTTGAAGTTTCATAAGAGTACTACGCGGAAAGTCAGAGTTGGTGTTGTTGTCGTGTTTGCATAATGCTTGAAGATGAGTCATAAAAAAAAAACACTGAGTGGCACACCTTTTGCGCACGAAATCATGCAAAATGCAACAGGAAATATCGTATTGTAGACATGAATGTATCTTACTGAGACTAGGCAAATTCACTCAGGGTATGTTCACACAAAAAATAAAATGCATAGAGGTCAAATAACAAATTTCACACAATACATCTACTAGTCATTTTGTGTGTCGAAAAAAAATAAACATAAATAAAAAAACGCTTCAGTAAAGAATAATAATAATAATAATAATAATAATAATAATAATAATAATAATAATAATAATAATAATAATAATAATAATGCTTATTACACGAGCACATAAAACCAGGTACAGAAAATGATATAATAATAATAATAACAATAATATTAATAATAATAATAATAATAATGTTTATTTACGCATGTAGTTCACTTGATAGTGAGGCGGGTCTGTCAAAAGCCAGACAATAGGCTTGTTGGACAAGACCCTACAATTTGTGATAAAAAAGCGTCCCACACACGTAAACTTTCAAGCTCAACATACATCACAACATAAACGATGATGGTCACACAAGCACATGCACATACACAGCTAGTCGATAAAGTTGCACTTTTACATCGGAGCACTTGCTTCATAATAATAATAATAATAATAATATAATAATAATAATGCATTTTATTTCACACACATTGGAATTCAAGTATTAAATACGGGCATATCAAAGCCTGCAGAGGGCTTGTATGATGACGCCCATAAAAAAATTCAAAAGACCGTTATCGTGATTCCACAATATAAGACAGGAAGTCGAACTATAAAAACACAAAAAGCATAAAAAAGCACTAAAAAAACACGAAAAGCGTTAAAAAAAGCACAAAGGCCGAAAAAAAAAAGTACGTAGGGGAAAAAAACACGAAAATCGTTAAGCGTTAAGCGAAAAAAAAGTAAGAAAGAGAGAAAAAAAAGGCGCAACTAAGTTAACATTATTTTAGCTAATTACAGTACTAAGCTGGAAGCATGCAGACACAGCAAAGAGATGCTAGATGAAATCAAAGTTGGTGCACTTGAGTTCCTTCTTCAGTTGTTTCAGTGATGTGATGTCAATGAAAGTGTCCGGGAGGGCGTTGAACAAACACGGAACGTAGTAATCCCGAGTGCATTTCCCGTACCTGGTCGAACAAGTTGGGACTACAAAACGAGGAACGCGACGAAGTATTCGGGGAGACTGAAATGGTGTTTTAAACTCATTTTTCCAAAAGCTACGGAGCACTACCGTTTGTATGAAAAGAGAACGCAGATTAGGCAATTGAAGACTCCGAAAAATATCACTGTGGCTGGAAAAATTAGAATTATATGCAGCGCTTGTCAGGATTCCTTTCAATAAAGAATTAACTTTGGACTGCCAACGACCCGAACAGTTGCCAAACACCGTGACACCGTATCGAAGGATACTGTAAGCAAGCGCATGGACGACTATTATTCTGATACCGACTGGCATAAAAAATTTAGTATTATAAAGCATCCAAGACACAATTCGTAATTTGCTACATATATACGTCATATGTGTGTTCCAAGACATATCAAAATCGAAATGTACACCTAAGTATTTCACGTGATCGACAGACTCGATTGATACACAGTTGCATGGAGCACAACTGGAAGGGTGAAGCAAAAACTTTACCTGAGCCTGGCGTTTTTTAAGAGGGTTGTGAAAACATACCAGCTTTGTTTTAGAGCGGTTTATGTCTAGGAGGTTATCACCGAACCAATCCATTATATGAGAGGCGTTTATTTCGAGTGTGTGGAGTGAGTTAGAGAAATTAATATGACGTGACACAAGGAGAGTGTCATCGGCATATTGGTAAATTTTACACTCTTTGATAACTTGGGCCATGTCGTTCACAAAAATATTGAAAAGTAGAGGAGAAAGAACAGAACCCTGAGGCACTCCCGCCAGTAAAGAAAGCCGAGAACTTCTGAAGTTTCCAATTAGGACAAACTGGGACCTTTTAGATAGAAAATTTTCCAGTAAAGAATAAAATGGGCCGCGAAAACCAAGGCGATATAATTTTGCTAGGAGTAACTGATGGCTGACAGTGTCGAAAGCCTTGGACACATCAAGAAAAAGAGCACATGCAAACATATTACTTTCGAATGTTGCATATATGTAATCAGAAAAATCCTCAAGGGCCGGTTGCGTGCCTTTCCCAGTAATGAATCCATACTGAGTAGATGAAAATATTTCGTTCTTATCTAAAAAACTGCTCATCGTCAGAAATAGGTGTTTTTCGAGAATTTGTCCTAAAATAGGTAGAATCGAAATAGGGCGATAATTTGCAACATTGGATCGTTCTCCTCCTTTGAAAAGTGGCCGCACAATAGCAGCTTTGAGCTCGTCAGGTATGCTGCCAGACGTAATGAAGCCATTCAGCATAGCAAGCAAAACGTTCTTAATATATGTGAAATTTCTCTGAAGATCATACGCTCGAATACCATCAATACCGGGAGATTTGCTGGCTTTGAAACTAAATAAAAGGGAGTGCAAATCCTTCTCGTCCAAGCAAGGAAGGAAAGCTGACGCCAAAAATTCATCCTTTAGTGTGCATGAGTTCACAAGAGTGTTTCTGGGCACGCCAGAGTATTTTGCAAAGAAGTCGTTAAAGTCGTCTGCTAATTCTGAGGTAAGTGACCCGAAATTTCGTTCGAGGGTTCGGTCAATAGAATTTTCAGAACTAGTGCCTCGGAATTGATTAATAAGTGACCATGTTTTGGCTGAATTAAATCTAAATATTTCGAATTGTGATTTAAAAAACTGTCTCTTTGCAGAACGAATGACAGCGTTTACTTTATTTCTTAACAGCTTGAATTCATTCTGTAAATCTTTGTTGTTTGGAGATCGGCGACATCGACTCCACAGGACCTCTTTCTCTTTAATCATCTTAAGTATATTATTGTTTAGCCATTTATGATGAGGTCTCCGCTTTTTTAAAGTAACAGTTCTACTGGCATTAACAGTAAGCGAGCGAAAAACTTGAACAAAACTTGAGTATAAATCAATGTTATTAACTGTACCTAAAAAGGTCTGCCAGTCATGAGAGGCAACTGATTTGTCGAATACAACATTATCAATGATTTGGGCTTGTCGTGAACTTTCGCATTTAGAGTTTGACGCCACTGGGTGCGTTAGTTGACACCCCACGAAGTAGTGATCTGCTAATTTTTTCTGAATCACAGCAGATTTCACGTAGACACCTGGTGCTCGTATTAAAATATGGTCAATGCAGGAAGTGACTAATCTTGTTCCTAGAATTTCTTCTCGGGTTGGAGCATCAACAACGCATTCTAAGCCGAAGTTCGACAAAATGTTAAGATAGTCGCATACGATGGAATTGGCTGCGTTCATTGTGTCTATATTAAAGTCGCCCACCAAACAAAGTTGCTGTATGGAAGATAATGTGGAGAGAGTTGCCTGCAGCTCATTTAGAAACATTCGAACATTTTCTGAAGGAGGCCTGTAGAAACATAACAAAGAAAGTGAGAAGGTGGAATTGTCAAGTTTGATAGATAAATTTTCGACGTGATAAAAATCTAGATTAAGGGGAGAAACTTGCCACATTTGATGTACAAAAGCCGCTATGCCTCCGCCACTACGATTTGGACGCGTGAAACAAAAGTTGTTGTAGTCTTTGAGAGTGAATTGATAAAGCATAGAGTCCGAGACATTAATTTCTGTGAGTATAAATGCATCGACATGAAACATAATATTTTGTACCATTAGGAGAAAATGATCCCAATATTTTCGAAGGCTCCGGATATTAACATGTAAACATGTAAACGTCGCACCTTTTGGTTTATCTAGCAAGGTTTGAAAAGTCGAAAAATTATTACACTGGGAAAAGGTGGCTCTCATAGCTTAAACGATTTTTGCAATATCCCCTACGGAGTTGATCCGTAGGACAGGTGAGCCTTCACTCTTTCTTGCATAGATGTGTGCATGTTTTACCCAGATAAACTTGTAATGGCTTTCTTTTCCCTTGGTCCTCGCCATCCAGAAAAGCTCACGGTTGGAACGAGTGAGATTGTCATTAAAGAATAGCTTGGGCTGACTGCCGACGTTGCTGAGCTCTCTTAGTCGCCCACGGCATCTCATCCATTGCTCCTTGAGGGCAACCGACGCAAACCTGACCAGTATCAATGGAGCAGCGTTTGGTTTGTCTGCCTTCTTCGGGGGTAGACGGTGGACGGAGAGAACATCCGATGGCGTAAACTGTGACAGGCCGATGTTAGAGGCTAAGTCACAGAGAACGATGTTCAAGTTTTCTTTTGACGTGGAAGGCATGCCCTGAATTTCCATGTTAGGTAGGCGATGTTGTTGCTCGGCGTCATTCAGTTCAGCCTGAAGCAGGTGAATAGCATTCGCCTGCTCCTTTACTGTGTTTTGGAGTGATTGGACGTCCGCCCCAAGGTCCTTGGTTACTTTTTTTGCTCAGTGATTTCAGTCAGAACCGAGTCGTACTGAGCACTCAGGAAGACAACGGAGTCCTGGACCTCTTGGACGGTCGTCCGCAGTAACTCAACTGTGGGTTTTAAGGCCAACAAGGCATCGACCTTCGCTGGAAGCGTGAGAAGTGAATCAACGCTCTGTTTTAACGACAGCAGCACGTCAAGCTTTTCATTGACGGATGCTAACTGGGCGGAGAAGGAGTGAGGTTCATCCTGAGATGTAGCCTCCATGTTTCCAGCGCCCGTGCGGTTGTCCCTGCTGCGACAGGTCTTGCAGCGCCACTTTTCTCGTTTAGCTGCTCCCATCGTCGTAAAGGTAGCCTCCGCAATCCCGGCACATTGACCCAAGTGAAGGGAACTATGGCACTCCATGCACCTCATACATCTACCATCCGTCGGCACACACACACCACACACGCCGCAGGCAGGAGGTGGGGACATAATGAAGAACGGGAGACCCAGTTGACAAGAGGCAGCGAGGAGGAAGAAGATGCAAAGGTTGGAAAATGAGAGTACGGGCTCACCGGAAGAAACCTGAAGGCACACAACTACACATGCAGAGACCACAACACATGCATTGATGAAGGCGCCGATGATGATGCGTAGAAGTCTGGTTGAAGAGGAAATCAGCGGAGAGCCGTCTGTGTTTTAGTCCGCAAGTGGTCTCGCCAGGATGAGACCGACCATCGGCATAATAGCGCTGAACTTGCAGTCGACTGAGTAGTCGCCCCAGACGATCTCCCCACCTGGTGTAGATGGAAGATTGTCGCCAGGAGCCTCAATTCGACGAAGACATAGAGAGCCGAGGCAAATATTTCACAGCGGTGAAATGGCCTTCCGAACCATGAGACTTCTTCTTCTATATAATAATAATAATAATAATAATAATAATAATAATAATAATAATAATAATAATAATAATAATTATATAATAATAAAATTTTTATGCAACCATATTACAGTAAAAAATCGGGTCAGTCAAAGCCTAAACGGCTTGTGTGACTGGAACCCTTCAAACTCACCAACAGCATGGTATCAATAGCGCAAAAGAAAAGAAAAAACAAAACAAAAGACAAGAAAAAAAGACAGAAAAAGAAAGAAGAGAAAAAAACACACACACACACACCTAACCTACGTATCTAACACTCTGGTCTCATACACACTCATGACTACCTACACTGAATCGACCATAAAAGAACGGAGCCATTTTTTAACCTTAGTTTTAGAGTCAAAAGAGAAAACACCTTCAGGAAGATCATTAAGATCAATAATGATAATAATAATAATAATAATAATAATAACAATAATAATAATAATTTTATTGCCTGAAAGAAAAAAAGGTACAAAGTATCAGGCCTGCCAAAGCCACATCGGGCTTGTCTGGCAGCGCCTGGCAGTCAGTGAAACAAAACCGCACAGATATAGTCAACAAAAAAATGAAACACAAACAAAACATAACATTCTTTAAACAATATTAAAAACTAATACTTCTCAAGGCTTTTTTAAGCTTGTATTTTGTTGTTATATTATGAATTTCAGAAGGAAGTTTGTTGAAGATTGCTGGCACGTAATACTTACGAATTCGTTTTCCAAATTTTGTTGAGCATCGAGGTATACAATAAGGGTGTTTGGGCCTAAGACAACGCGACGGAATGTACGGGGTTTTAAATTGGCTAGCCCAATAGTGCCTGTGAACAATAGTTTGTATCAGAAGCGAGCTAAAGTTAGGAAAACCCAATATTTTAAATACATCGACATCCTTCTCTAGGCACAGGTCATATGAAATATTTTTAACAAAGAACGTAAAAGGCAGTTAATTCTATCTTGCCAGCGAAGAGCACAATGACCGTAAACAGTCACACCATACCGGAGCACACTATATACAAGAGCATGAACAACAACTTTTCGTACCGAAAGAGGCATATAATATCGGATATTATACAACATACAACATACTGCACGAAGTTTCTTACAAACATGCAAAATATGAGAATTCCAAGCAAGGTCGCTATCAAAAAACACGCCAAGGTATTTCACAGAAGATGTATATTTTACAGGTATACAATCACAAGGCAAACAGTCTGTCGTATGCAACAATAAAGAACAAGTTAGAAAAACCTTTTTTAAAGGACTGTGGAAACAAATAAGTTGAGTTTTAGAAGCATTAATTAAAATTAAATTAGCTGCAAACCAGTCCATAGCTTTAATAGCCGCAGATTGCAAAGCAGAGATAGCTTCTAAATAGTTAGACGCTCTGGCTAACAGGACAGTATCATCGGCATACTGGAATAAAGAAATCGGCACAACTTTATATAGATCATTAACATAAATATTAAACAAAAGCGGACTTAAAATTGAACCCTGTGGGACACCAGCTTTGATAAGAGAAAAGTCGCTTTGAAACTGTCCAACAGATACACACTGACGCCTATCTCGCAGAAAGTTCTCCAGCAGGCGTAGGAAAGAACCACGGAAACCTAACATCGAAAGCTTTGTCAGTAAAATACGGTGGCAAACCCCATCAAATGCCTTGCTAACGTCCAAAAAAAGCGCACAGGCCACCTGATTGCGTTCAAAAGATAAATTAACCTCATCAGAAAAATCTTCCAGGAGCATTTGGGTACCTCGGCCTTGTAAAAATCCGTACTGATAGGGTGAGAGAATATTGTGTTTATCTAAAAAGCTTGTCATGACACGCCACAGATGTTTCTCTAATATCTTAGCAAGACAAGGTAAGATCGAAATTGGACGGTAATTGTTTACATTATTTCGCGCTCCACCCTTGAACAACGGAACGACCAGCGCAGTTTTCATTTTTAACGGGATGATGCCATTAGATATCACACTATTTAGGAGAGACAGCAAAACCGTTTTAATTATTTCGTAGTTTCTGCGCAAATCATTAACTGAGATGCCGTCGATCCCAGGGGATTTGTTGGATTTCAGGTTAAAAAGTAGCGATTTAAGATCGTTTTCAGTAAGGAAAGGTAGGAAAGCCGAGCCCAATACACTGTCCTGTAATGTACAAAAGTCTGGATGCTGCCTCTCGACACCTGATACTTCAGAGAAAAACTTATTGAAATCTTCGACTGCAGTCTGCCCATCAGTAGTAAAATTTGAGAGAACAGAACTATCTTTATAAGTAACATTTGTTTTTGCTCCACTAAGACTATTGACGAGCGACCAAGTTTTTTTAATGTCGAAACGAGCGTTTTTAAATTTATTTCTAAAGTACTTTCGTTTAGCTAGACGAATCATAGCATTCACCTTGTTCCTAGATTGCTTGAAGTTCAACCGCAGCGAGATACAACCGGGGGATCGCTTTGACTGGGCCCAGAGCAAGTCTTTTTCTTTTATTGCTACGAGAATCTCTGACGACATCCATTTCTGGTCTTGGTTACGTTGCTTAATTTTTACCATACGAGTAGCCGCCCGTTTGAAAAGATTCATCTGAGCTACAAACTGCTCGTAAATATCAACTGGAGACACAGTTAGTAAAAAGAATTCCAGTCGTGCTCCGTTATAAGTTTATCCAAGAGCCTAGGCTCAACAATTGAAAATTCTTTCTCCGAGATGATAGTAGTCGACGTATGCGGTTGTGTTAGAGAGCAACAAACAAAGTAATGATCGGCAAGTTTGGTTTCTACGATCGCCGATTGTACTAAGAAGTTCTGTGCTCGAACATTTATATGGTCGAGGCTAGATATCACGAGTCGTCCAGATAAGAATTCTTCGCGCGTGGCTTTGTTGATTGTAGTTTTGATTCCCCATTTAGACAAGACGTCCAGATAGTCTGCAACTATAGTCATTGTAGGCCGAAGTATATTAATGTTTATATCGCCACTTATACATATTAGATCATCACATGACAGGGAAGACAAAGCTGAGTCAAGCTCAGCCAAAAACAGCCGCCCGTTGCAACATGGGGGACGATAAATTGAAAAGAGAACAAGCGATAACGAAGGAGCGCTTACGCGCAGCACAACCACTTCCGCTTGGTTGAAAGGAAAAACAAGCTCTGTCACAGACCAGATATCTTTGACAAACACAGCCACACCCCCTCCTCTTCCCATTGGACGGGTGTAAGAAAACAGTTGATAGCCTGGTATCGTGTATTTAGGCAAACAATCCGAACCAACATTAATCTCAGTCAGTATAAAAGCATCAAAAAAAGTACAGAAAGGGGATATTAAAGCCAGAAAATGATCCCAGTACTTGCGTATGCTACGAATGTTGACATGGGTTATACGAAACCCATTACTTCTAGAATCTGCAAAAAAACTGTTAACTTCCGTAAAGGAAGTACAAGTGCGGAAATCACAATCCATGCCTTAATTAATTCATTCGAAATCCGACGACGTCTCAGTTTATCAGACCAAGATCGAGATCGCAACTTATTCTAACAGAGGGGGCTTGTTCTTGTCGCTTAGCAAATATCCTCCCGTTTCGGACCCACACGAACTTGAAGTTCTTTTCCTTTCCCCTCGTACGTGCCCTCCAAAACAAGTTTCGGTTTAGCTGGGTAAGATTCTCGTTGAAGTAAAGCTCAGGCAGGTCTTTACTTTGCGCGAGCGCGCGCAGTCTGCCACGTGCCCTCGTCCATGTCTCTCGCACCGCCAATGAAGAAAACCTAACTAAAACCGGGGCAATCTTGTCCTTTTTACTTGGAAGTCTGTGTACCGCAAGAACATGCGAGGTCTGGAAAGATGCGATTTCCAGCTTTGCTGCAAGATCGCTGACGTATTGTTGGAGATCCTCGCCAACACTTTCCGGAATTCCATGGACCTCTAGATTAGGTAACCGGTTATACTGCTCAGCCTCATTTAGGTCCAACTGCAGACGACCGATATGTGCAGCATGTTCCGATACTGTGTTTTTCAACTCGGTCACCTCCGTCCTGAGGTCTTTTGTTTCCCTCTTATTTGTAGTCATTTCGGCAAGTAACTCGTCATATTGGTGAGACGTAAATTCAACAGAGTTTTTCAACTCCTCCACAGTTACTTTTAGCTCTGCGAATGTAGTCTTCAAGGTCAGCAGGTCATCTACCTTTGCTGGAAGTGGAAGCAGACTGTCCACCTTGTCTCTAAGAGAGAGTAGCTGGTCCAGTTTTTCATGCACAGTAGCAAACTCTGCTGAAAAACTTGCATCTTCCGGCTGTTGGCAGTCCGCATCCGACACTGACGCGGCGCGGCCCGTCCCCCCCCCCCCAGCTCTACATGTTCGACAGCGCCATTTTCTACGCTTTTTTGATCCCATACCCGAAAACGTGGCCTCCGCCACACCCGAACAAGCGTTGCCTATATGGTAAGGGAACGAACATTCGGAACACGTCAGAAAGCGACCATCGTCGGGCATTGACTGCAAGCACGCTAAGCACTCCTTTTCGGACATTACAAGCCGTACATTCGCAAAAAAGAAAGAAATGCCAACAGTTGCAGCCGGTGGCAGATGTACAGGAATATACGGAAACGTAGAGCCAAATTAACGCTCACCTGTACAAAGAAGAACACCGTGTCATACGCTGTACTACAGTTCGCCACCGACTGCGAAGACGGTCGTGCTGCAACGTCCTTTATCTTCTGCCAGGGAGCCAGGAGAGCGCCGATCACCACGGAACCTTGCGGTGCGTAGTTGAAGCTGAAGCCCCGACTTGGGATTACTATCGATAGGGCCAGCCGTGCAGTTCCGTCGAAACGTAGATAACAGATGGACGATCTTGGCTGCCCGCCGAATCGCAGTTGCTTGGTGGATCGCTGCGTATCGGGAACTGTACAAAGAAGAACACCGTGTCATACGCTGTACTACAGTTCGCCACCGACTGCGAAGACGGTCGTGCTGCAACGTCCTTTATCTTCTGCCAGGGAGCCAGGAGAGCGCCGATCACCACGGAACCTTGCGGTGCGTAGTTGAAGCTGAAGCCCCGACTTGGGATTACTATCGATAGGGCCAGCCGTGCAGTTCCGTCGAAAGTAGATAACAGATGGACGATCTTGGCTGCCCGCCGAATCGCAGTTGCTTGGTGGATCGCTGCGTATCGGGAACTGTACAAAGAAGAACACCGTGTCATACGCTGTACTACAGTTCGCCACCGACTGCGAAGACGGTCGTGCTGCAACGTCCTTTATCTTCTGCCAGGGAGCCAGGAGAGCGCCGATCACCACGGAACCTTGCGGTGCGTAGTTGAAGCTGAAGCCCCGACTTGGGATTACTATCGATAGGGCCAGCCGTGCAGTTCCGTCGAAAGTAGATAACAGATGGACGATCTTGGCTGCCCGCCGAATCGCAGTTGCTTGGTGGATCGCTGCGTATCGGGAACTGTACAAAGAAGAACACCGTGTCATACGCTGTACTACAGTTCGCCACCGACTGCGAAGACGGTCGTGCTGCAACGTCCTTTATCTTCTGCCAGGGAGCCAGGAGAGCGCCGATCACCACGGAACCTTGCGGTGCGTAGTTGAAGCTGAAGCCCCGACTTGGGATTACTATCGATAGGGCCAGCCGTGCAGTTCCGTCGAAAGTAGATAACAGATGGACGATCTTGGCTGCCCGCCGAATCGCAGTTGCTTGGTGGATCGCTGCGTATCGGGAACTGTACAAAGAAGAACACCGTGTCATACGCTGTACTACAGTTCGCCACCGACTGCGAAGACGGTCGTGCTGCAACGTCCTTTATCTTCTGCCAGGGAGCCAGGAGAGCGCCGATCACCACGGAACCTTGCGGTGCGTAGTTGAAGCTGAAGCCCCGACTTGGGATTACTATCGATAGGGCCAGCCGTGCAGTTCCGTCGAAAGTAGATAACAGATGGACGATCTTGGCTGCCCGCCGAATCACAGTTGCTTGGTGGATCGCTGCGTATCGGGAACTGTACAAAGAAGAACACCGTGTCATACGCTGTACTACAGTTCGCCACCGACTGCGAAGACGGTCGTGCTGCAACGTCCTTTATCTTCTGCCAGGGAGCCAGGAGAGCGCCGATCACCACGGAACCTTGCGGTGCGTAGTTGAAGCTGAAGCCCCGACTTGGGATTACTATCGATAGGGCCAGCCGTGCAGTTCCGTCGAAAGTAGATAACAGATGGACGATCTTGGCTGCCCGCCGAATCACAGTTGCTTGGTGGATCGCTGCGTATCGGGAACTGTACAAAGAAGAACACCGTGTCATGCGCTGTACTACAGTTCGCCACCGACTGCCAATATGCTTCATCGGAGCTTTACATCGGAGCACTTGCTTCATAATAATAATAATAGTAATACTACTACTACTAATAATAATAATAGTAATGTGCTTCATAGAGCTTCCTGGTGTGTGGTGGGATTCCTTGGGGAGCCTGAAGGGGCTCCAGCTAAATTGTTAGTATATGGCTTTGGTGTATGGATAAGTAAACTGGTCAATGAACCATATTCCGGCTTGCGTGCACTCCAAACTACAGCTCAAAGACCCGCTAAAATATAGGTCTAACTAGTTAGTTGTAGCGGATCATTTCTGCGCTCCGTTGAGGATACGCAGGAACGACACAATGTACTTTTTTTTAATTGGTGTGTTTGTTGCAATTGCGATAACCTATCACTTGCATAGCTTGCGAAAACATTCCAACCTGAACTCATAAATCAAGTCATTTTTATTTAGTTCTGCACCTACAAGTAGCGCCAGCATTTGAACATGTTGCTTCCAGGCCACAACCAAATCACACCCAAGTATGCATTCAGCGAAAAGTAAAAACAAGAAAGGAAACCACGATCATAAACACTGAAAAGTTCTCACCCTGCCATGCCGTGCCGTCAAGGAGCGAGATCTTCCCATCGATTCGCTGTATAGTCCAGGCTTTCGTAGTCATCCTTGCGGAAACTCAAATGTGGACACTTTCACATTCAGTTTCCCGTCAGAGCGCGGATAAACGTCTGTACGGAATGACAGCACCGACAATCGTAAAGCAACGTTCACACACGACGCTGACGAGGCCGACGAGGCCGCTGTTGTCTTGTGTTCCAAAATGTCGAGAGTTGAACTTCCGACCCTCGGCGTCCAAAAACCTACTCGCTTCTAGAGTTGTTCTAGTTGATTCCTCGAGCCTGTCACGTGAGCCAACCCGCAGGAGTAGCTAAAAAAGCCGTTGAAGAAAGGAACGCGACAAACGACCCTTGAAAAGAAAAAGAAAAAAAAAACGCGACGCCATGGCGCCTTTTTTTTTTTTGCGCCGCGTCAAGCGTAGAGGGAGAGGAAAAGTAAAAGAGAACGTGCATTGCAAAGAAGCTAACTGTCAAGGGGGCCTTGCGGAGAAGCGCACTACCAGTTCAGCCTACTCATGCCGACGCTCCTTGAAGGGAGAGGGGGAAGCGCTGCGGCTTTATATCTAGGTGGTGTTGGCGCGAGCTACGCGCTGATAAGCATCGCCTGCGAGATAGATCCGGTAATGGGCCCGCTGGTAGCCGCTTTTTTCTTTGTCTGCTTGTTGTCCGTTCAGTACGAACTTCGTTCATCCAACCTGCTTGGACCTGTCGCCTTACCCTGCGGTCTTATTTGGATGTCTCGACAACGTATGGGATCTGCACCAGAGCTATCAGTGTTCGAAAAGCCCTACGCGTATATCGGCAACAAGCGATTCTTCAAAGAAGTCAGGAATTCTTGCGGTTTGGTTGGGTTCGGCAAATGACACCTTGTGCGCCGCATCGTATTCAAACTTCAACGAGCCTTCCTTCTCGTTTTTGTGTTTGTATGGCTGTCCTGCTTTGACCGTGTCTATATACCGGTGTTATTTTTTATTCGAAACCGATTTATTTAAGAAAAGCCGTGAAAGTTACACTTATGCTGCTTGTGGAGGTGAGTTATACGGCCAGGGGGACATATTATAGGGGCTAATCGTAATGATCAGTTGGCTAATTAACTAAAATTCGATAATTAACTTTTTAAATAATGAAAATAGACATATGGTTCAAATTAGAAACTTGCTCAGCATCATCCAAAACCCTAAATCAGTCATTTTCAGAAAGACTTTGAGCGCGTGAAAAGCGTAGTAGTGCACTAAATTTACCACTCGTGGAGCAGGTGCAAGGCTGGGGCTAGATAAGAGACGAAAAAATCGCGCGGGCGCCTTATCTCAACCTCTAGCTTTGTACCTGCTCCACGAGCGGTAACTTCAGTGCACTACTACGCTTGTCACGCGCTCCAAGTATTACTGAAAATGACTGATTTAGTGGTTTTCGGTGACGCTGTGCAAGTTTCTAATTGGAACCATATGTCTATTTTAATTATTTAAAAAGTTAATTATCGAATTTTAATTCATTGACCAATTGAACGTTACGATTAGCCCCCTATAATATGTCCCCTGGCCGTATAACTCACCTCCACAAGCAGCATAAGTGTAACTTTCACGGCTTTTTTTATATAAATCTGTTTCGAATAAAAAATAACACCCGGTATATCGCATTACATCTTTCAAGTCCGCTATTATTGTGGTAAGTGCACTGCAATCTACTTGTTGGCAACGATTGACCTTTCTTCTACGCGTACTCTTCCAGACAGCCGGGAGAATAATTTCGCCGAAAGTTTACCATTATAGTCTAGAATTACCTCAGTTCTTGTTTGCTTTGCAATCTTCTCCGTTGTATAAAAGCTTAGAGTGCCTCTTCACATTTCACAGACCGCTTGCACGTTTGTACTTGTTTACAAAATAGGTTGTAATAAACTTCTAGGAAAATTGAAAATAATATTTTGTGTCTGTTTTCCTGCCCATTTGCAAACGCCTGTGCGTGCACATTTTTTCTACGGGTTTCCTGCATGTTATAAATAGGTTTATGAGTTTCGGGACGTCTTAAATAAGTTTAAGGTAATCAACCTCCAGACAATACCCATTAGGGCTAGCGAATAATTTGCCTATCCGAATGGCTCGTCCAAATATGTGGCCACGTGCCAGGTCGAACGGTCGCCCGTATCAAACGAGGACCCGTATCAAACGGCCGCCCGTATCAAATGGGTACCGTATCAAAGGGGTACCGCATCAAACGGGTACCCGTATCCGATAATCACGTTTGATCCGAACGGATCGACAAGTTTGCCACCCGTTTGATTCGAACGGG
Source organism: Ixodes ricinus (assembly GCA_037355805.1). Taxonomy (NCBI): domain Eukaryota; kingdom Metazoa; phylum Arthropoda; class Arachnida; order Ixodida; family Ixodidae; genus Ixodes; species Ixodes ricinus. The sequence continues at coordinate 45,769 of JAZHYW010005861.1, forward strand.
TCGACCAGTTTGCCACCCGTTTGAATTTCAAATGGTTTTTTCAGTAAGGGGTGGCCTTAAAGGGGCCCTGCAATCAAAATTAAGCGTCTACCTTTTTTGCGGTTTCCACGTCTCTTGGGGTTCGGGCAAGCCAGCGGGCACGGAGAGAGTCACTAAATATCAGTGCGTCATATTTTAACCGGACGACGTGGAAACCTCCTCCACCGACGGGGGCGACCCGCGGTACCGAAAGCGCGCGATATGTGACGTCTTAGGTCCTGGGCTTACTACTGGTCAGATCCGCTAAAAGCTTCTTTTTAGTCGAAATACAAAATATAAGTGGCGCGAACCGTTTCAATTATTTATAAAAGTAGTTTTTGTTCAGTATTTGAGATCAGAAAAGAAACAAATGCAGTTTATAAAGTACGGAAACAAGAAATGATCCGTCGACATACCCGCCACCAATCGGTGGAAAAGGCGGCGCCTACTAGAAAGGAATAGTGGGATCAGGCGCCGACACGGAAAGGTCCCGGATGTACGCGGCGTCGCTGCGACCGTAGGGACCGGAGGACCCGGCCGGCTCTGAGCGTTCCCAAGGCCTTCGGTGAGCAGCTTTGTCTTGCGGTTTGGCCGTTTCGCGGTATGGCAGCGCGAAGTGGCTCCCATTCTGAACTGATCTTTACCCCGTGTTTGCTGTCGTTTGTGGCCAATGAAGTGTCATGCCCAGTTTGTGTTTAATCGCGCAGCAAATGCAATGAGAGCCGCTCTAGCTGCCCGCTACATACAGCCTATCCAGAACACGCTTTAGTGGCGCCCTCTCGCGCCGTCGACACGGAGTACGGCAGCCGTGAGCGCTCGCTCAGCTCACCACCCCTCGTCTAGTTCACGGCCACTCAAGCAACCAAGGACGTCATGAGGAAGGTTATTTTTCGCTTGTTTTTGTAATTTTAATTTGCCTATAACTTCTAAAATAAACCGAAATTCGAGAAAAGAAAAGTGTCATTAAGTTACTACGTTCAGTGCGCTCAGGTTTGGTGCAAATTAAAAATTAGTAAAAAAGCCATTGCAGGGCCCCTTTAATATAGATATATTATTTACAGATCCAGCCAAGCAAACACTTCTTGATGTTTTAGAGCGCAGCTCTTAGGCGCCCGTTTCCGGCTTGAGCGGCATCGCCGTTGCCGTCGGCGTCGGCGTAATTGCGCGGTGCATTATGGGATGCGTGACGTCACTGATGACGTCATCAGTGATGATGACGATGCGGATGACGTCATCAGTGACGTCACTGATGACGTCATCGGTGACGATGCGGATGCCGACGACGTCATCAGTGATGATGCCGATGCGGATGCCGATGACGTCATCAGTGACGTAACTGATGACGTCACCAGTGATGACGATGCGGATGCCGATGGCGTCATCAATGACGTCACTGATGACGTCATCGGCACTGATGACGTCATCGGCATCGTCATGTGACCCCCGAGGCCACGTGACCCCCTCCCCCGAGGCACTTGACCCCCCCCCAGTCCCCAGTCCAACCTTCCCTCCTCCTCCTCAAGAGCTGCGCTCTAATTCGGGGTTACAGGGAGTTGTAAACGGCTTTCAATTTTTTTATTATTATTTTGGTCATGAAAATGTAATTCATGCCCCTACCAGGGTAACTGATGCCTCAAACCCAGCTTGACTTGGGCGCTCTAAATTGTTCTAAATTACCACCCTGGTCTCACGGCCATTATAGGCCCTTTTCGAAACTCATGTGCCGATCACTAGAAGGTCGGAACCCCTCAACAATAACGGAACTGAGATCGTGGAACGTGCAAGTCATTCTATAAGATAGCGAACGTCGGAGCGCAGCCAACACGACCCGACGAGCCATTCAAATAGCATCGAAAGTGCAACGTCACTACGCGCATAACCTCTTTTTGTGGGTGTGTTTATGTTAGTGTGCCGTGACGTTGAGGTTTTAGTCCGCCATTGTGCAGGGATTACACAGCTGCCAACAGAGGGCAGTATTCCGAAAGGGGTCTATTAACGGACATATATCTTTGCAGGCTTAAAGAAAAACATAAATATTTAACTATCGTCTCTCTAAAAGTAACAAGTGTTGTTTTTGTTGTTGTTTTTATTATTCTCGTGCGCAGGTGCTGTTTCTTTTGTGCAGCGTTTACCTGCAGGCTTAAATAATTTTTTCTGTGGAGATGTCTCACTGACTTACATCGTGCTGGTGTCATTTTTATCTGCTATGTTGTTGCGTGTGGCCGCCTTGTTTGCCATGTTTGTGCCAACTTCGCACCTCCCATTCGTCTTGGCGATCGTGGTTTCGGAGCCTCGCATGACGTCGTTGTCCGAAGGATCGTCCACCAATGCGTCGATGACACCCATCCTCTGAAGTTCCCAGAATTGCTTGAGGTTTGGCATGGGTTCGGGCTCTGGGACCGCCGTTCTCAGCACGTCCACCCTGCAGCAACTAATAACCGGAGCTTGACTCTGTTCGTCCCTGAACCGTCCATCCGAATACGGTCTCCACTGCAGTCAAGCTTCAACTCAGTCGGTGAATCTTTCCAATGATGTACTCCCAGTAGTGATCCGACCCAAGCAGGATATCGATGCCGCGATGTTCCAGTGCGGTCATGGCGTCTCCTACTGGACAACCGAGCTCCTTTAATGTCGCGATGATGAATTCATCTTTGCACAAAAGATTTTGTTTGCAGATGGTAGATATTTCTAGCGCGTCGATTTCATTTTTTTATACCGTTGGTCCCGCAAAGTCACCGGCGCCCTGCGGAACGTACGTTCGGTGCTTTCGCCTCCGAACACGCCGAACGTTAGGATCTCCATCCCGAGTTGTTTGCAACCGAGTCTCTGGGACAGCTCCTCCGTAATGAAGGAGTGTTGACTGCCGCTGTCAAAAAGAATTCGGAATAGTCTTCTTTTTTTTTTTTTCTCAGCCCATGCGGTCATTGTCTGCAAGAACACTGCTGACACTGCTGGCTTGCTGTTCTTTCCATTGACGTGAAGACTGACCGGTGTTTTATCTTCCTTTTCTGTTTCATTCGCCGCGAAAAGTCGTTCCGGTACGTAATCCGGGTCACACATGGTAGGCGCATGCCGTCCCCGACACCTGGTGCAACACGGCGTGCTTCGGCACATTCTCGCCGTGTGGCACGAAAGCCTCTGTTGCCAGCCTGTAATCTTCGTTTTTTCTCAGTGCGCTAGATATTGGCGTTGCAGTCAGGTGTGGCGTGTTCTTCGGATTTGCAGAACAAACACTCTAAGCCTTCCGTCCTGCCATACAAGGCCGCCGCGGTGGAGTTTCGAAGGTTCGTGTAGTTTGAAAGTTTCTTCGGCAGTTCTTGTTTAGGGAAACGAATTGCAGGCTTACCGCCAAAGTCGTCCTCTTGTTCCTCTGACGTCCTTTCCCGGCTCTCGACTTCAACTCAAAACAATTTGAGTAGAGTCCGTAGAGCTCTCAGATGAACGTTCTTTGTTGGAGACTCAAGACTGGCGCCCGTCGCTGCGGTGGCGTTCTTGGTGTCCTCCGACGACATCTTCCGGTTGTAGTCTAGGAACATGTCCTTCCGTAGTGCACGCAGTAGGAGCGGCTAGACCATGGCGCAGTAGGATTCCTCGCCCACACCCAGTGCTCTTAGTCCCCGGATGTGCGCCTGAAGACTGTCGTCCAAACGACGCAGGGCTCAGGCATTGCCCTGTGGTGGTACCTTCTGGATGTCCATCAGACTTTTCATGTGGTCGTGTACCAGAGCCTCTTGCTTGCCGAACAGCTGCTGAAGAAGGTCGATCGCGTCCGCGTAGCACTGAGCGGTTGGTTGTAGTCCCTGGATGGCAGCTGATCCATCTCCGGTAAGCGTTGCTCTCAGGTAATTAAAGTTTTCCGATGGAGTCAGTTCCGGATTCTCGTGGATTGTGGTTTCACTCCCAGAATACTTGCCAATTCTTCCGGTTGTCGTTGACATTGATAAGTTCTAATTTTGGAAGCTTGACTTTCGCTTTTACGGCTGTTGCACTCCAATCGTCGTTCGAGGAACCGCTTGCTCGTTGGATGTTCTCCATGCCCTTCGCCTTCTTTCTGAGCTTCGTGAGGCATGTGACGATCTTGTCGGTACAGTCTATGACTTGCGTGAACTCCATTTCCACGTCTCTTTCTGCAATCAAAGGCTCGTTCGCAGCATCTACCTGGCTGAGTTGGTCCCGAGAGAGGCTTATGTGCTCGATCAAAATCTCTAGGTCATCGATGACTGCCGGAGTGAAATAATTTTTTTTGCCTCGTTGAGGGGTTTCGTTACTTGCGTTCGCAGAGTCTTCCGTTTCTTCTTGAGGATGTCCATGATCTTTTAGTCTTGTCTCGATGGAATGTTGCTTGCTTCTATCGTTCGATAGGTATTGCACGGTCTACCAGATTCCCTTCGTTGACTCGTTACGTCCCGGGTTTCGGCACCAAATGCATGAACTTCTGGTAGTCATCGTTGGTTACGTTGAAACAAACATTTATTTACACTATGCACAAGCAACAAAGCAGTTCTATCTGACGTTTCAATCTCACTTGTTCCGAGCATGAGCCCCCGGCCACGCGCTCCCTGGCCACCAGCTCTTTTGCCATGACCTCCTTTTCAAAACGTCTCTGGCCCATTTCCTCGTCTTCGGTCTCTAATCGTTGGTGCACATTGTTTGTAAAGTAAAAAATTGGTTAGTTTGCAATAAACAGTTTTTTTTGTTATACGTCAAATATTGATATCTTTATTCTAACGTTAATTACGTACTGCTCGTAAAAGCTACACCTTTCCTCTTTTTTTTTTTTGCAAAACACCGGAAAATGCAGTTTACTGCGTTGTGGAAGGAGCTTGACAAATGAAGCCCAAACTTTAATTGGATTATTAATGCGAATAGCATTCTTTGGATACTTCACGCACTTTTCGTCTATGTATCTATCTATCTATCTATCTGGCTATCTAACCTCTTAAGGCCGGTTCAGACACTTCCGTTTGAGTGCGTTCGACTGCGTTGCGGCGAGAACCGAAAGCGAGTTACCGGCACATCTGTGCTTCGTATGAAGCGTGGAATTCAATTCAAGGAATCTTCTTGGCACGCGATATAAGAAGCAGGGATGTCCTGGTGTCTCGCTGCCGCAACGCAGTCAAACGCAGTCAAACGCAACTGTGTGAACCGGGCTTTACGCCGCGGGTCGATAAATAAATAAAAAAGACCGGCGCCGGCGGGATTCGAACCGTTGACCCTTTGATCAGCAGGCAGACGCGCTAACCACAGAGCTATGAAGGCAGTCATTCAACGCACTCTAAACACCTGTTTATATCTTTACCATCGCGCGCGTTCCATGCACGAGGGCTCATTCCGCTCTCGTGAGGCTTAGCACGGCCTCTAGCTCACCCTCTCCCGCGCTCGGGAGAGGGTGATGTAGCGGCCGTGCTCACCCTCACGAGAGCGGAATGAGCCCTCGTGCATGGAACGCGAGCGCACCGGTAGCTGTGACAGCGCTGTAAAGCGCGTCCTATGGTAAAGATATAAACAACCGTTTAGAGTACCGTTGGTTGAGACTATACTTCGTTTCACCTTGGGTCCAGACGCAGCCGATGCTACGAGCGCGAGCGTGTGGCCCTGAACAGTGCTTGCATTGCACGAGCGCGCGTGCTTGGCCGGGACGCTGGAAGCCCGGAGCTCGCGCTTGTAGCATCGCCTGCGTCTGGACCCAAGCTGAAAGCGAAGTATAGCTGAGACGCCAGAAAGTCTGGTCGGTACCATTTTGAGTGTTTGTGCGTATGGCGCGTGCTTTGCTCGCCTTCCTAAGTGACACAAACGCACGTGCTGGGCTGCGGAGATCGTGCGCAGGGCTGTGAAAGTGTCAACAAATTTAGAATCGCCTCAAGAGTGGGCTGGCGTATCTAGAGTGTGCCGGCCACCTGACGAACGCGCATAACTCCGCACCGTTTGATGCTATTCGCATTAACGTAGATAATCATTCCCAAAGGATGGGTTCTGCTGATTTTTTTGTTCTTGCAGTGAGTGCGAGCATTCTTATGCTTAGATCGTGCTCATTGCCATGGTAGACAAAATACCTTTAGGTTTAAAGATAGTTTGGGCCTCGTTACTTGTACAGTGCCAACAATAGGTTGGAGCGACTGTTGCTCCCAAGTGCTTGGTAGGAAAATATACATATTTAAGGCTGCGGTCCCACGGCAGCCATCTTGAACAAGGCGTTAGTTGAACCAATAGATGGCGCCACGCACCCGTGTTGTGTAGGGTGCCTACATGTCTGTCTTTCTGAGGGTGAAGACATCCATTGTTGCCCTAAGTGTGCAAGCGCGTGACGCTCTCGCGCACTTGGTGCGTGACTTGGGCGCTAAAATGGCGTCCAAGCATTAGCCAAAGCTACGCGCTCGAACTGAGGGACACCAGATTGCGCGCGCTACAAGATGCATAAAAAAACGATTGGGCGCAAAAATGGCTGAGTTGTCACCACTCAAGCAAAAGCGCGCGTGTGTATGAAGGCACTCTAGTGTTGTGGCCGAAATATTGGTTCACGGTGGGATGGCTCGAGCACAATCACGTTCACATCGTGGCCTTGCTCGCGCCGCTGCCAGCTGTACTCAGTTGGCTCAGTAACGTGGCCCAGCAAACTCATTTATGCGAGGATGTCAGGCTGGGTAGTAATTGTTCTCTGATATGGGGACATCCGGTTCGGCGGTTGCCATGGGCTTTTGCAATGAATCTTACCAAGAAGGAATCAATTGTTGATTGACGTGGCAATAATCTGTCAATGAAAAATTCTTCTGCAGGAATGCAGGCTCAGTAGACTAAACCTTCCAAGACATCAGTGGAAGCTGACGTCTAGCAAAATGCTTCGCGATTTACGGTACTTACCTCACCATTATAATGACAACTGAAAAGTGACGTCACGAAATATTGTTTCACGGTATCCGGAAGATGTTGTAAAGGTTATTAGATTGTAGTTTCCAGAAAACAAACGCCATTACAATATTTTCGGAAGTACGGACACACATATGTTGTAAGTACAGCTTAGGAGGAATGTTATGAAAAGCATCAGTATAAATAGGAAGACGTTTATTTGCAATGAAGACGCAATGAATGAGCGGCGTTTAGCGACGGCAAGCGACGAGCGTTCAGAAATTTATAAATTCACTTGAGTACTAACTATGGACATGCGGACAATGAAGACCTGTTTTGTCGGGAGATGGAGTTGCGGTGATGACCTGACATCGGACGACTTGTGGCAGACGAACAAGAAAGTTTCTTCTCAGTGAAGGGTAAGCGTCCAGTGTCAAGCAGAGCACGTCGTTACCGACGTTGTCGACGTTTCGAACATTTTTCACTTTCGACAAAAGTGTTGACACCTGGGCTAACTTTGCAGAAAGACTAACTCTTCCTCGAGTCCAGCGCCATCATTAACAGTAACTGAAAACGACCCACTATTCAGTTGTTGGATGGCGAAAACGTATCCGCATCTGCGGAGTCATGGTCGATGCGTACTCTAAGTGATTCGAAATATAAACGATGCATGCCACGACGTCCAAACGCGTCATTGACGTTATACGCTCTCTTTTCGATACTTTTGGCGCTGCAGAACCCATGATCCTGGGTTCAATCCACACCCTGCCCATTTCGATCTGGATAAGCATCGTACCGGCGTGCGATCGTTTATCACTAGGGAGTTTTAGTAGATCGTTCCGATGACTCCGATAACGATACCCGATACTCTGCCTCCGCCTTTGCGCTTACATATATAGTATCGTTATCGGGGTATCGGAGGTATCGGAACGATCTACTAAAACTCTCTATTAATGCGAGATGCACGTTAAAGGGGTTATGACATGAATATTTTGGGAGGTAGATATGAGGTGTCCGTGCGTCATGTAGTGTTCACAACAAGTTTCGCGAATTTTGGAGCTCTAGTAATTGCAAAAATCAATTTTTTGATGTTCATCGTTTGTAAGAAATGATCAGGCAACCCCGAAAGAATATGACGTAGCCAGCCTCTACCCTGCTATGGTGGCTATAGGGGTAGGTGTGCCGAGCTCTCCGCATTCTTGGATAGTTCCACGTGCCGCCGCTTCATGACGAAAAAGTGGCGCTGTAGCCAGGCTACCGGTGAATTTCTGCTCGAAGGGGCACGAGAGTGTCTCGTGCTGCGCGTGCTCATGCAGGACGCACTTGTACGCGTGGTGCCATTGTGCGCCGCACGATGGCACCAGGCGCAGGGTACCGGTGACATCGGCGTCATGAACAAGTGGCATCCTATCGATGTTCTGTTCGGCACACCTCCCCTTACAGCCACCATACCCCTGCCTCCAATAGTCACAACATGGAGTCCATGGGTCACGTGATACTGACTCAGCACAGAGGCTGCCGCCCTGCCGCATAGCGTCTGGCACCTGATCATCTCCGCGCCTGATCCTCTCCGCCGCATTGCGAGAATGGTCAAAGTATGTTGTGCGGTTGGGTGCTTTAACGCGCAGAAGAAACCTGTGTTATTTTCCCGCTTCCCGAAGGATCCGTCAATGCGGAACAGGTGGAAGGTAGGAGTGGCGCGGGACGGCTGGGAGCCTTCGGATTCAACGATTTTGTGCGCGGCCCATTTCACGGCCGACTGCTATGAGGACATCGACGACTGTCGATCTTGTGTCGGACTACAACCTAAGACTGTCCGGCTTAGGCACGGTGCAGTGCCAACGCTGTTCGTCGGTTTACCACCGAACGGGAACAACGAGGTACGTATGTTGCAACATGTGTGTACGAGGAGCAGCCCGGGTGCGCGCGATGATTGATTTCAATCGCGGTTTCATGTATGTTCCTTATGTTTAGGCGTATAAACGAGGTGTTCAGTGCTTCGCACTAAGATTTACCGCAGCACAGCTACAAGCACGCACTCAATGCTTAGATGCAATGCAACGAATTATATTACTCCGTCGTGCACCTCGGCCGGAAAGGGGCGAAACTCGTATAAAAGGACTGGAAGGGACAGCTTACAACGAGCGTAGTGGTAAGGTGTCTGCTTCATGCGCAAGTGTACGCGAATTCGATTCCTGGTGTGGCCCACTTTTTAGAGCGCAGCTCTTAGGCGCCCGTTTCCAGCTTGAGCGGCGTCGCCGTCGGCGTAACCGCGCGGTGCATCATGGGAAATATCCCATAATGCACCGCGCGGAAAGGAGGAGGAGGAGGAGGGGAAGGAGGAGGGGGAGGAGGAAGGGGAGGAAGGGAGGAAGGAGGGGGAGGGAGGAGGAGGGGAGGGAGGAGGAGGAAGGGGAGGGGAGTGGGAGGATGAAGGAGGAGGGGAGGAGGTGGAGGAGGAAGAGGGGGAGAGATGTGGAGGAGGGGAGGATAAAGGAGGAGGGAGGGGAGGGGGAGAAAGGAACGAGGAGGGGGAGAGAGGAGGAGGAAGGGGAGGACGGAGGAGGAGGATGGGAGGAGGGAGGAGGAGTATTTGGTAGGATGAGGAGTTGAGGAGGAGGGAGGAGGAGTTTACCCTCCCCTCAGTACCCTTCCCTCCTCCTCCTCATGAGCTGCGCTCTAGTTCGGCGTTACAGGGAGTTGTAAACGGCTTTCATTTTTTCTTTTTTTTTTCTCGAGCATTTTGTTTTCTCGAGGCATTTGGCGATATTAACGCTATTCTTTTTTAGGATAAACACTGAAAAAAGAAGAATGTTGTCGACGAAACTTTGCAGAACTAAAGTGCCTGTTTGTGATCGCGTGCTGTCGGCTTCGGCTAGCAAACAAGCATCACCACAGGAATAACATCTAGCTTTGCTACACGAACCCTCGTGCCATGAGCCACCTGTCAAAGCTTTGAAAGAAGATATTTAGAAGGTCCCAACAAAGTAGTGTTACAACACTATCGGTAAAGACAGATCGAGTGTTTAAAAAAGGTGTCGCATGACTTGCGAAAATGTTACTTAGATGCTGCCGAATACTACTGAGACAGAAGCAAATTATTTTAAACTCACCAGATACTGCAATATTGTGAAAACAGCGTACTACGGTGCCTCTGAATACTTTTCAAACAGAAGCAAAAATTACTTGAAACTGACCGGACACTGCAATCATTTGAAAACAGCTAAGAATACAAAGAAGCTGACCATTGGGATTCTTTGTGCTTTACTTTGAACAATATACCATTGATAGTTTCCTTCTGTTCTCCCTAGATTTCATTTTCCCTACCAGTTTCACATCCCTGCAGTGAAGGCATTCAATTGTGCTATTTCGTATGGAAACCTGTTAGAAGCCAGGGCAAAAAGCTGCCCACAGCGAAAAAAAGGGACTGAAAGGAGCGTGCATAGCTTGCTAGTGTGCTGTCTGTTTCTTTGTGCCCTTAGTTGTTCTCTCATAATCTCTTCTCTATATCAACTAACCCACCTCACCAACTGAAGACAGCTGGAGTTGCTCTCGCCCTCTATTCCGATCACTCTGTCTCCAGTTCAACAGTTAATTTCCTTATCCGTTGTTTGCTTTACTCACAGATCGTCGATGAGCCACTGGCTGCACAGTACAATACTGCAGTGACAGGCAGCATCGGTTTGATGACTATCATGGAAGCGTCATCTACAGAAGAGGCTGATGCTGAGCCATGCACCACATCACGGCCAGTCGAAATACCACCCAGTATGGCATCCAAGTCCGTACAAGTGGCAATAAGGCCTAAATCTAGAAATGTGCGATGCCAGACAACATCAAAAGTTGCATGCACCGGTAATCATATCTGTAATTTTTTTTTTTTTTGAGAATGCAATATCTGTGTGAAGCAATGATTAGAGTTTGCGTCACACTTATTTCACCCTGATTTTTTGAAATTGGTAAGCATTGCTTTTCTTCTGTTCCATTCAGCTGTGCACACGCCCTGCTCTGTAGCCAACCTGGTCAGCACCTCGTCACAAACTGAGGTTGCATCAAAGCCCCATTACTGGCAGTCCTCACCAATACGATCACCTGGCAGGTTGCCTCAGCATTACCTCGACAACTTCGACGACGAAATGGAAGAAAGTGTCGCCAACAATGAAGTTGACTTATCGTATGTTCCCTCAGTGTATGAAATAAGTGCAGATTAAGATTACTGTTAATCTAAACTAGACTCTTCGTGACGCATTTCTACCTTACTTTCAGGATGACCATTGATCTTGACAGCTTCGATGAGGAAATGGAAGAAAGTGTCGCCAACAATGAAGTTGACTCGTCCTATGTTCCCTCAGTGTGCGAAACAAGTGCAGAGTAAGATTACTTTTAATGTAAACTAGACTCTTTGTGACGCATTTATACCTTACTTTCAGGACGACCATTGGATCCGAGAGCGACTCCATTCTATCCACTGAGCGGAAGTTCATTGTACACGAGAGAAAGTTGCTGGCGCTCTTTACATCATGCCCAAAATGCCACAAAAGTGTTCTTCCTGAGGTCTGCGTTTCTGGGACGTCAGTTGAAATCTGGACGACATGTTCCGATGACCACGTTAGATCGTGGGAGAGCCAGCCAACGGCGGAGAAAACATCTGTTGGAAACTTGCTGGTGGCTGGAGGAATACTGTTCTCCGGCCTGAGCCCAAGCAAGACGTTGAGGTTTTTGACCTCCATCGGAGTGGCAACTTACTGCACGAGAACATTCTTCCGATACCAGACGGATCTTCTGTTGCCTGCTGTGCAACAAGCAAACACCAGGATCTAACTCTGTCTGCCTAATAAAAATGGGAAAGGGAAGAATTGAAATTATGCGTAATACACTTTCAGGTTTGGAATGAGGCACAAAAGGACCTTCTGGAGAAGATTGAGCTTCCGGTTGCACTTGCCGGTGATGGGCGTGCCGATTCACCAGGACTTTCGGCAAAATATGGAACCTGCACATTGCTGGACATGAGAGCAAACAAAATATTGCACGTGGAGTTGGTCCAAGTAAGTTGAAACATATCCTTTTCCATTTGTTGTTCCCGGCTTGAGCCTAAGTCCAGAATTTCACGTTACTTTCATGCTTCATTTTCGTCTGTAGGCGAATGGAAAATTTTTTTATAGTCTGCTTTTAGTTTTAGCATGGTCGGCGAAGTTGAGCACAAAGCCACGATAACTCGACTATTCTTCGGGAACGTTTGAGTAATCCACACGACTGCTTAGATGTAAGGGAAGACAAAAGACACTAGGACGGTCATGCTGTCTTTCCTTGAATCTAACTTCTGTTACCAGCAAGCTCTTTATTTCAGCTATATACGACTGGCTCGTAGGGAAACAATGTTATTCCTGTCAAAGGCACACAGCTGCTACTTCGGAGTCAATGACGACGACAGTTGTGCAGTTAGTAAGCAGGACTTGGCACGGATTTGCGAACTTGTATACTCTTTTCACCTTTAAGCTGACAGTGAGGTGGAGGCTACTTGTGCAGTGGACCAATCACTCGCCTGCCTTTTATTGCTTGACATTCCTCTCTGCACGTGCGTATAAACAGAAAGTGTGATCACATGACACAAGGCTGACGGTTGAGTGGTCCGCCGAGCATGTAGTTTCCACTTCACTGTTGCCTTAGGGATGATTGGAGTTTTTTTTTAATATAGTGCTTGTGTATAGTGTGTGTGTGTGGGGGGGGGGGAGTGAGAGAGAGAGATAGAGGAAAAAAGGAGGCTACAGGTTTCGAAGTGCAGCTATTGGCCAACCTTTCCACACGGTACAGGTTTCAGTTTCCGTAACCACCTCCTCCCTCCCTTCCCAAGAAAGAAAATTCTGGTTGTGCTAATGCATGCAGCAGAACCTTAAATTCAGGTCAAATGTTGAGAAAACTCACACATGTAAACAAGACCTCCATCAGCTATGAACGTCTCATCCGAATCGTAGCTGAAGCCAACACTTCGCTTTGGGAGACGTAATGTTTTGAGGGGGTATGCTTCTGAAGGTGCTGTCTCTTTGAAAATGGCAGATGTCACTCTAAGGCTTGGTTTCTTATGTTCGTATCAGCCTTGACTGCTCGTGTGTTCTGTTAACTGACATTTTGTTTTGTTTTACAGTCAAACGAAGTTGGGGGCAGTGCCCGCATGGAGCTCGAAGGCCTTGTACGGTCCATACGGCACCTTGAAGGATAGGGAGTATCCATCTCAACATTGGTCACTGACACGCAGTCACAGATAAGCAAGTACCTGAGGGAACAACATCCGGATATTAAGCATCTATTTGACTGCTGGCACGTTGCAAAAGGTTAATTATTATTTCTTCACATAGCATGCAATTTCATTCTTATAAAAGTGTTAACCAAAAATTACTGCTATGGTGCAGTTGCAAAAAAAAAAAGTTTCGTACACCTCCGTATGTGCTATCCAAGGGTGATATACAGAAATAGAAGGCTAGAAGTGCACACTTTAATCCGTGTTAGGTGTACCTGGCTCTATTCTTCTAAGAGCCTGCAGTGCTCTGGGCTTGACCCAATAAGGCGAAATGAATGTTAATGCAGGTGGTCCGACGTGCTTTTA
>JAZHYW010005862.1:0-79458 GCA_037355805.1 Ixodes ricinus
CGGGCGGATCCGGGAGGTGTGCTGACTGCCCTATGTGACAAACTGAATGCTACCGATTGACCTGATACGAATCGTGTTTTGACGAACGGCCCGTAGCCCATCTGAGTGCACCTACAAAAGATAAGCATTCAAGAGCTCTGATAAACTTATAAAACGAAACTTTCGGTGACCCTATCAATGGGGAACTGTTCAAACACTTCATAATATGTTCGTTTTTTTAGGGTATTTGATGTCATGCTGAGTCGCAGGGGGGTCTTGAGGTGGCTTACACGGTCTTCGAGATTGCGCCCATCAACGCGATACAAGCCATGATTCGTGGCGCTAGGATACAGGGAGGCTTTTTTTCACTTATCTGGAGCAAAAAAAAAAGGTGTGAACCAGTGGTCACAAGGGTCGCTACAATTCAGATGACTTGTTTTTTGTTCTAGTATGCAGCATGCTGTTTGTCTTCAATTAAGGCAATGATGATACTTTATTTCTCGTACATTTTCAGATGAGAATGCTTCCAGCACTGGCCTTGCCAATGAGCGACATCGCCGAGGCTTTCCAAAAACTCTGCTCGTTTTTTTTCCGACGATGCCTCACTCGTAATGAACTAATTCGAGGCCGTGTACATCGGGAAACCCCGCCAAAACGGCTTGTCGTCGGCCGTCATCCCTCCTCTAGTTTGATCAGTTAGGGAAACAACACTGGCAGAAAAGCCAAGGACAAACAGCATCGAAGCGTCGCACCGGGGACAGCAGGTAAGAACTGACCTAATTTTCTAAGGACTTGGAAGTTTTCTACAACATATTTTTGCATTCGTGGCAGAAATGTTTAGTACGGTGACCACTAAAAAGGCCTTCTGTCCTGAGAGTGCGTTTTTTTTTTTAAGTCAGAGCAACGTGGGCTGCAGTTCTCCGAATATCTGGCCGATTTCGGACTGCATCAAGAGAGCGCAACCATTGAAAGAGATGCTGCTGGCTCAAGCAGAGGGCGGCACGACATCTTCGAGAGTGTCGAAGAAGCATTCCAACTGCAACCGGCGTCTTTAGATCATTGTCAGACGCTACAATGATCGCAATCGTCTTAATATCTTGAGGGCGACAGCTCAAAATATTGCTTTTATTGCTAAATCATTAACTGTCTCATGAAGCAAACCGGCGTTATTAGTTTTTGAAGCCGCGCCAACCGGCACCTGAACTCCTCTGTCTAATGGAGCGAAGCCTGTAGTCTGTAGCAGCGAATTGATGGCTACCTTCCCATTGGCTGGCTAACGCCAGTTTCAAGAAACGCCACCCCATGGCGCTGCGGCCCCGCGCCGGCGAAAGGAACACGGTTCATAAGGTGGAGCGCGCTCGTCTGAGGCCCCGAGGGCGGCGGGGAAGGGGGGAGGGGGGTGTTCCTCTCGGGCGCCTCAATACTCGTATCGCAAAACTCGAAAGACCACTCAGCGGCGTTCGATTCGACATTCATGCTTTCGAATGATTGTCGACACTTAACCGCTTCACAAGTAGTGCTTAGGTGCCCTCGGATTTTTTTTTTTTATTTCGCTCAATACACCTTTTGTTTTCTAAGCACAAGGTTGAATTGTTTGGATCTTCACTTTCTTCAGTTTAAAACAATTAAAGGGGAATAGAACGTACTACTCTTTCAGAGCTCAGCACAATACTTAAATAACTACCTTCGGTACCGATGCCCGATACCCTTAAAAAGTATATTTCCGATACCGATATAAAATACCTAACCGAAATTGATTTCTGATGGAGATATTCGATACTGTATCATCAATATTTCCGAAACCTCACTAAAATCACTAATAATATTAAAGCTGTTAATATAATTAGCTACGTTACAAAATTTATTCTTGGTTTCTGGAATATTTAGTGTATTCGATATATAGGCCTCTTTTTAAAATATCTCAAACGAATCAGGCGACACCAATTTTTTCAGGCTCCACTTTCGGCGCAGGTGGCTTCCCTAGAACTTTAGGATTAGACTGAAGCTATGGTAACCTTTAAACGATCACTTTCATAAGCAGCATAGCATTTTATTTTACTAATGTTCTTCATTCGAACCGGTCTCTGAGCACTTGACTATAATAACGATAAAACTTTCAACTTTTTTCTGATGCTTTTCCTTTGTTCTGTGGTATTTACTGGGCTGTCTCTTTCTTTTCCCTGCGCTGAAAGGTGCAAGCTTTGTGCTCTTAAGAAAGATAGACAGCTATTTGCCTCATCACTGCGTTTAACAGATGTTTGAACTTGAACGTTTTGCGTAAAAATCTGGAAGAAAAACAACAAAAATAAAAAGGCTGAAAGATTTTATTTGGCAAAACATGTCTGGCTAACCTTTTATTTACATGTTACCTTTACTTAAAGGTTCTAAATATTAGCATTTGTTTGAACCGCCGATCCGAAAGAGCATTGCGATGCGGGCGTACATTAAACAAAGAAAATAAAGAAAAAAGAAAAACCGGCTTTTTACAGGAGCAGATGAGCACGTTGTCTTGTTTTCTTTGATGGAAGCGGCTTTTATCCACGGATAAATATTAAAAAAAGAATCAACAGATCCCTTTTCTTAGTGTGCTACCTCCTGAGCGAGTGCAGCTGGCCTAAAGTCTGACTCACAGCATCTTCTAACTCTGCGGCACAGCACCTTTTTTTTAAAGTTAATCGAGTATTGTGAAAATACACAAAACACAAAAAAAATGTATTTTCGAAACCGGTACACCACTACTTTCATTTCTAGAATGCGATACCTAATACCGATAAAGAAAATCTCTGGAAAGAGAGGATCGAACATAGATTCATGAGCAGAACGGCTGTTTTAGCTGTGTTTGAGAAGCTGTGAGAGCTGTGTTTGAGACGTTCTCCTTCTCTTCCTTTTCGTCGTCCGTCAATACCTCAGTCTCGGGTTTTTCACTAAAATACTACACATTCATATTCGATACTGCCCTGGCCTGTACCTTTATTGCATGCCAACCCAAATAAATGTGAGGTGGCTGAGTTTGAGCATCCAGTCTCGACCAGTGACGACCTTTCCTAGTGAAAAATTCTAGTTTGACGGATGTTCCGCTTTGACGAACGGGCCTATTAGCAGTTGGACTATGAGAAATCCAAACATGACAGACGGGCCTACACCACTTCTTTCAAACGCTGCATGACATGGAAAAGCACGAAACTTTTGGTCTTCCTTCTGCTGACATGGCACTCGTCTCAGAGCTGCGACATAAGTTGCGCAGTTTCTTCACGTTCAAATGCAGGATGTGCAGCAGTGTGGACCCAATAAGGTCTGAGCCAATGCCTCAAAATGATTCGCGTGTAATGGACGTCATCAGCGCTGCTGTTTCTGGGATTATTTTGATTAGAGTGGGATTTTTAAATTTTCGGAATTGTTGGCGGTCTTGATCATACCTGCAAGGCCAGTGGCACATTCACAAGCAAGGAAATTCCACAAATTGTTGTCGGTAAACTAGCTGCATGAAAGTCGATGAAAGAGGCGGCATGGAGGAGGTTAGAATTGTGAGGGAAGTGGAGAAGTCGATGGGGAGAGCGGTCCGTTAATCAGAGTCATCGCTGATGGTGCCTGATCCAAACGGTAGTACAAGGACAAGCGTGACGCCTCATTCAGGGGTAATTAAGTTCAATTTTCACTTTATCGGCACAATTCATGTAACGCCGTTTCATCGAACGAACGTCATTCGCCATGGTATTGAACACCGCACAACTGAACAGTATAAGGAATCTGGTTCTTGCAAAAAGCTTTTTTTTACTTCAATAGATGTCTTAAAAGCACTTCGAATAATTTAGCTCGCACTTTAACAGTAAGACTTGTTGAATTTCAGTTTGATTTGTTCAACATCAGGGGGACAGTATTATACTTAGATTTAAAAACGTTTTCTTCTCTCCAAAAATATATTTAGTAGTGTACGATTTAAATTTCTCGGCTGCTTCATTTATTTTTATTTTTTAGAGGTCAGCTCGTAGGCGCCCGTTTCCGGCTTGAGCGGCGTCGCCGTCGGCGTCGGCGTAACCGTGAGCCCCCCTCCCCCAGGACTTTGGGAGGACCTCGGGTACCTTCGGTGACCTCGGGGAGAAGGGCGGGGTCACGTGACCCCCCGTTTTCGAGGTTACGTGGCTTTCCCCCGGGGTCACGTGAACCCCCTGCCCGAGGTATCGTGAGCCCACCCCCCTCAGTACCCTTCCCTCCTCCTCCTCAAGAGCTGCGCTCCAATTCGGCGTTACAGAGTGGTAAACGGCTCTCACTTTTTTATATATTTGTAATATCGGGTGCAGTGATAAGGATACGTCCATTCAAGGACGTGCCTTGCTTCAAGAAAAAGGTGTCGTTGAAGCAATGACCTGTCTTCGTACCCCACAAATGAAAAAAAACTCTCACACATTTTTGCTTATTGTTAGTAATCCGCAAAGCCGTGAACTGCAACCCTTTCACCCATATTTTTTTTAGAAAGTTAGCTCATTCCTCATTGATCAAACAAAATACAAGAAAAAAGAGCAGCGGGGAATGGCTACTTTCCAGGAAGTATTTTTCATACTTGAGCAATTAGGTTCCTGAAGAAAGAAGAAAATACACGGTAGAGAACAGTAGTTTATTGTACCAGAAAAAATACTCACTTGACCGATGACACTGAATATGAAAGGAAACGCAAACCGGATGTTGAGCTTCAGGTAAGCGAAATAGTTGGCAAACATATTCAAAACAATGCGGCGCCTTGAAGTGCGCTTTTTAGAAGACACTACATTCAATACACAAACCGATGTCTTCTTTATAATTCACAACTTTGCATGCCGTCCCCGTAAACCGGCAATTCTGTGTTCATTGTGCCCTATAATGATGCACCCGGTAATGATTAGCAGTCTCGACATGGAGATGCAGGAGACGACGCGCGGCAAGCCAAACCTCTTTCTTGATTGGTATGCATACGCTGTTTACAAGCGTGTTAACGGCCAGAATTATTGGAAATGTGAGCAGTACGGGGAATGTCGGTGTCGCGTTGTTACGGTTCGTGATTCATTAAACGGCGAGCACGAGCTCGTATCGTCTAAGCCGCATGAGAGACACATTTCGAACTCTTCAAGAGCTGATGTGCTCTGAAGTAATGACCATCATTACAGAGACATTCCTCCGGACCACAAGGGCATTAATCTAAATTCTGCTGGTACGTCCATTGCGATTTTGCAACGAGGCTACTTCTGCAAACTTTCAACGCTAAGATTATAAGAAATACACAAAACGAAGTGTAGAGAGTTCTGATACACTTAAGTGCTCTGTGTGCTAGGAATATCGTGCGTAGAGATAACCACAATTCAGCCTGTATTTAACCCTTTTTTCATCTTGACTTTATTTAGCAAGTTAGTGGCGTTATTAACCCTAAGGCATGTCAATTCCTTCCAGCTGCAGACCCCATACGCAGGAAGAGGGCGTGACTCTTCCCCCTTAAACACCCAACTTGAGAATCCTTGTCATCTCTGACACCTTCTACAAAATAAACGGGGAGCGAGACTTCCTGTAGCTCGACGACACGGCCCCGAGACGCAACGCTCCATCGTAGTTTTTGCAACCACAAACCGCGTAAGCCACCAAATATGTCGCCCATATCAAGGACATGGAATGACTAACTTTGGGTTCTATGTACCTCTTCACATTCTAATTTTTTCTTAGTCACTAACGGTTTTGTGCGACGGGACATTTAAAACAGTCCTGCGTCAGTTTTATAAGCTTCATACATTCCATAATGTCAAAATTATCGGAGGTCGCACGGGTTACTTTTAGCTTCGATGGTTAACAGCCTGATGTTTTCAAAAACCGAAAGTGCTTATGTGTTACGTCTTCATTGTAACATTTCTTTATATATATATATATATATATATATATATATATATATATATATATATATATATATATATATATATATATATATATATATATATATATATATATATAAACTCCCAAGACAGCCACGCCGAAAGAGCGGCTGGACTTCAAAGACTTATCGCAAAGAACGGCGTGGACTTGTACGCATGAAAATGAATATGAAGCTAACCCCTGTAGTTTTTGAATACCACATTGGGGAGAAATTGCTCACAAAAGCGACAGAGCATAAACAGATATGAGTATTATTCTGTCCCAACCTTTCGTGGAACTTTTATGTTAACGAAATACACAGAAAGGCCATGCAACGGGTCTTGACCTTACGAAAAACGTTACGAGACACTTTGCCCTAAGTAAAAATAACGGCTTTATAAGCCTTATTGTACCAGTCATTGACTATGACAGCCCATACCATCGAAGCGCGCATGAAAATTAATCGCCTTAAATCGGTATTTTTATTGCTACCGATTCCCAGAAAATGAACAAACAAAGACATATTCTCAATTCCGATAATTATTTATATATGCCTAACAGTCATATCGGTCCTTATGCCGGCTCTTCTGATGTGTTTAAAGATTCGTTTTTTTTTTTTTTTAGACTGGAATTGTTTGCCAAAATAGTAGTAAATAGATGAAGCGCATCTGTCTTGAAATGGAACATATCTTCTTATTTTGTGTTGTAATGCCGTATTGCATGTTTTAATTATGTGCTCTTTTTTCTGGTGTGCACATTCCTGCCCTGGCCAGTTTATGGCTGCAGCAATAAATAAAAAAAAATCAGCTGTTCAGAAGAATATCACGCGAGAATACCACAGGTGCAACGGGAGACGGGACAACAAAACTAGATCTGAGAGAACCTCTTGGAAATCACTAAACACTAATAAGGATATCACAATATAACCGACAAACTTGGGATGGGCGAGTGTAATTCTCAGTACGGATTACTATGATCGGGAAGGATACTGTCGACTACACAATCCCAAATTTTAGGAATGCCTTCAAAACTACCCTATGAAATACCATACTCAGATCGCAACGGCTTTTAATCACTTCAAAATGGTGCCGCTCGCTTAATAACGACTCAATACTTTAGGCTTATTAGCGTTACTGAACTTCAAACAAAATTTATCACTAACCCCTTTCTGTTCAAGCAGGCGCGTCGCTAAATTTTCTTTCCTAAAGATTTTACTTCGATCATCATGTACATACTAAATTCATTTTGCCACCTCATCGCATATCACCCCACACCGATCACCATGCAAAAGTTGGCCTTCCTTTTACTCAAAATTAGCATTGATTAATTTATTTATTTTTTCACTCCGACATCTGTCAACCGGAACGGCCTGCCCGAAGCCATCGTCTCTGTTTAAGACTCGTTCCGCCAAATGTTAACCTCGCTATTTTGTTAAGCCACACCCTTATGAAATACCCTGACTCAGGGTTGGTTCTTAATGTATCTAAATAAATAAATAAATTACCTTAATGTCAAGGGCAAGCACCCACGTCATTGTAAGAACAGTATACCCTATAGCCAGGCCCACCGTTTTGAACGCATCTGTTCAAACAAAAATGATTTTGATGCGAGCGCTCTAAAGCCTTAGAAACGTGCTGACACATCAAAATCATCCGGCAGGTATAATTGATAACGTGATCCATAGAGCCAGAATGTTGAACCGCACCGACCTCCCGGAGGACCGCCCCCGCAGAGCGACACACAACGCACAAATCTGTGTCTCGCCTACAACACTAACTGTCCTAACGTAAATAATATTTTAAGACGCTACTACAACATGCTCGAGCAAGGTGATAGCCTATAACGCGCATTTCCATCCTCACCGGGAGTGATCTATACACGTTCACGTAACAGTAGGGACAGGCTAGTAAATTCTCGGTTAAACTCATCACTGGGAAACAACGTATGCAAGCCCTGTAATACACCGCACTGTTTATTCTGCAAAGAAATTCAGTAAACAAGCACAACCAGAAGCAAGCATTCGCAGTACTCAATGAAAACTAAAGGTCAACTGACATGCAACTCTTCAAACCTTGTTTACTTGCTAGGGTGTAGAGTATGCAAAATGCGATATGTGGGACAGACTGAAACTCTGTTTAAACTACCCTTAAAAAACCGCAGAGCTCACTCTAAATTTAATCCAAGCCTCCCTCTTTTCAAAACACCTCCGTATCCCGGAGCATTCTTTCGATGAATTATCTGTGACATTACTGGAAATCGAATTTGGATCGAACCGGCCGGAGTGCGAAAAGCGAGTCATCCCTCGCATACTGATTCAATACAATAAAAAAATAACAAATGAGATTCCAGGTACAATTGCATAAATAAGAGCACTAATTAACCTTACTTTTTAAACTGGTACTGTATTTTCGACTGGAATTGCACCACGTGAATATTCTATTACGACTCATTTATTGTGGATGCTATCCTCTGGGGAACCGTGCTGTTCCCTCGCACGCGTGTTTCATAAGCGACATCTCACGAACGTACACCCTGCCCGTCTACCCTCTTGTCCTTTTAGGGCACAAGTTCGCCTCAATTAAACGTTTAGTTTCTTTCAGTTATTCGTAACAATATTCTTATGGACAGTAATCACATCTTTGAACCATACGTATAAGTGTTTTCTTTAGCGTATCCTTAAAACCGAAACTAACAAAGCATCTGATTTCTTTCTTTTTTTTTCTTTTTTTTTTGCGGGGAGCAAAATGACTAGGGGACAAGTAGTTCTAGAATTAATTTTCAGTATTGTTTATTTAGACATAGTGCTTTATAAAAAATAAACGCGAATGTTTCCTTACCAGATTAGATTTCAACCATAGTACCACAGCCGCTTGTTATTTTTTGTTTTGTTTACACACACAAAAAAACCCTCACATGTGAACATAATCAACTGTTTTCAACCGGCTGACTAGAGTGATTATGAAATTGTGTACATATTACTATGGTACTAATCGCAACTTATGTGAGCATAGAACCGGCTTAAAACCGGCAGATTAATCCAAGCGACAGGCTGGGAGGCCTAAGGCCTAAATTATTGAGATTCAACACCCTTCTATTCATCACATTCGAAGCTACTGGCAGGCAGGCAAAACCACGGGATTTATTATTTCGACAACAAGCACATAGTTTCTAATTGAGTCAATAATTACGTGGCGGCCGTAGTTGACGCCTGTTATCCTGGTTCTGCTCGACTCTCTCTGAAGTCTGGACTCATTCCAGACTAGGGTACGTTCTTCTAACTTCGACATCATGCAACGTTAACTTCGTGTGAGGACTGCGAATAATTTCTCCACTGACCAAAAACAAGAAGAAAAACGTGTGGTATTGTTGCACCATAAAGTTCACGATGTGTCGTTGGCTCTTTCAAGGCACAGAGTAAAACTGTGTCTCAATAGAATCTGACGTAATTTAGTACACAAGTGGATGGTGGAAGATTTAAAAAAATGTTATGGAAAGCTTTGTTTATTTAAGTAAAGGACAAAAATAATATTTTATCTACTTGGAATGTAAACCTATAAATTTTGCTGGGTCACTGTGGCGCTCGTTTTGACCACATGAAGCAAATATTATGGTAAAAAGTTTTATTTGATTTCCACCACCCCAATGGCCAGAAATTTTATTTTGGTGATTTTGAGAAAAACAAAAGCTTAGCAGAAATGTGTCCCTATACAAAAGCCTTTGTACTTTTCTTTCTCTTCGCTATGGGTTTTTTATACCTTCATACTTTCAAATAGTTAATCCACCAACCTCAGGCACCTCTGTGGTAGGGTCGCTTAAAAGCAGTGAAATATCGGGAACACTTAATTAAAATACCTTGTCGGCGGTTCTTTTTCCCGTGATAAAGTGGTACTCAGGCATTTTTTCATAGTCTCCGAAACGCATGTAAATTTTCTTAGCACGCCTACAAACATCGCTGAAATAGAATACCACGTATTAGGACAAAATAATGTTTTTCACAAAGTAATTATATTTAAAATTTCCGTCCTCATCGTGGTTTTTAAACTGAAAGTCTCAACTGGCAACAATGAAAAAGTCACGCCAGCGGCAGGCGAGAGGTTCCCTCTTCGGACTAGAGAATTTGTTCCCAAACGACTACAAGTAGTTTTGCGTTGTAAATAATGCTTTGGAAGCTCGTTTGAGGACCCCTCGCAGCAGAACGAAACAGAGGCTTGGCATGTTTCATTTTTGACTGCCTGCTAGACTATCAAGTCTGTCTGCCACTGTCCTCATTGCATTGAAAAGCGCAAATGATAATGGTGCCAAAAACTAACAATGAACGTTGGTTTTGTCACCATCATCATTTGCTGATTTCACAATAACTATTCTCAACATCGTAATACTAAGTAGCATATCGGAAAGGGTAAAGGCTGGGAATTCAGAAAATATAGGTAGTTGGGGCATCTTGAAAAATCGCTGGAGTTTTAGTTTAAAAACTGAAATGAATGCTCGACTCCGTGCTCTCCCGTTTCTAACGCCTTACACTTATTTCTCGGTCGCCTTTCGGATGCGCGTCATTGCGCAGTTTCACGTTGATCGAGAACGCTAAGCTGGCTTATTGCGCCGTTCACGCTTGCGCTTCGTCTGTAATATTCGCGGGCTCTTCCTGTTTTCCACGCAGACTGAAACTTCCGGCCATAAAGAAGTATTCATAGGTGAGGTTAGACCGTTATGCTAGTGATGTGTAAGAAAAGGTTCCGCAACCTAATAATATGTGTGCCTATCATAGTATTACATTCGCTTATCGTGATCTATTATTTTAGAACAGTGGAGTTTATTTTCATATTAAGGTGGTGTAATATTCGCTCGTCGTTATGGTATGATGTTTGGTTATATTCGCATCATATTCCGTGAAAGTTGTTAACGATTTGCTCATTGCATTGCTAATGTTTGGTCATAAATGTGTACTCGTCCAACACATTGGTATTATATTGATGCTTATCTGAGAGGTACGCGTCTGGGTCGAGCGTATTTTATAATTAGTCTAATATTATATTCGCTTATCATCATGATGTATATTGTACCTCTTTTAGAGTAGCAAAATGTATACAGCTATATTTTTAGCATGGACCAGGGAAAATACGAGCGGCTTGTAAACACAAAAAAGACAAGAAGATTCCTTATTACAGATGATTATAAACCCACGCGTTAAATGGGTTCCACTTCACCTCCGTGCATCCGCGCTTCCTTCAAGGACACGTACCGACAAAGAAGATTTAGCGCCTCATCGCACAAGGAGAACGTTTTTGTGTTCCTCGTTCTCTGGTAACTCAAGGTTGCCGGTGAGGCCGGGAACCTACACTCTTTGAAATAGGGGGTGTATAAGGGTACACCACTTGTCCCATATGTAACACCCCAATCTACATTTCGTTGTTCTGTTCATTGACGTCGAGCTCGCGATACCAACTTTTACTGAGCGGCTTCATAGCTGTTGGATATAACGTATAAATAGCTAATGTGCGTATCAAAGACTAGAGAAACAATACAAAAATATTGCAGCAGGTCCAAAAACAAAAATGGATTGTCTTACTGTGGACTTAAATGCGTACATTATCTATTTTAATAAGCAGTATCGGTCTACAATCAAGCCGCTCTTGAAGGTTGGTATCGTCGGTTCGACGTCTGTGGACTGAACGTCGAATTGTTGTTTTGGGGTGTTACATATGGGGCAAGAGGTGTACGCCTATACACCCCTATTTCATAGAGTGTATTGTTACTTCCGGGAGGTGCAGCATCCTCGAGTATCCTAGAGTTTGTCGCGTTGCGCCATTTTTCGGGGACAGATCGAAGTAGGCGAACACCGTCCGCTCAAATAAGAGCACCGAAGCTCGGCGGCGTCGGTGGCGTCCTCGTCTCGAGATAATCGAAACAGCTTTACTTGTGGCATTTGGTTCGTGCTGGTGCGCATCGGCCATTCAAAAGCGCGACACAGAGGCATTTGCAAAGCATAGATCGCACGCAGTTGCTCGATAGTGAACCAAGAGTCGTCGCACACCCAACCAAACAGAAATAAAGGACAGGAGAACCGGAAGTATTTCTGTTCAGTTTGGCAGGATAATTTGTTATTCGCGAAAACATATGTGGTTTACAGTTCCTTATGATTCGTACTATCTCTTTGTTCCGTTTTCGAACAAAATTTCGAACAGAAAACACATCCATTCCAGTACAGTTCGCCCACCGCAGTCGCCAAACCCCGAAGGAGAGGATTTATTCGGACAGAATGCCACAAAAGCAATGCAGCTTCTTTAGTGGTTAGGATAGACTCTCTTCTTTCAGTTTTGTTATATTGTCACGGATCCTTGCTCCAGCCCTATATTCTATCAATATTTACTATTCTGGAAGGTTCCAGGCCATGCTCAGCTCTCATCGTATAATCTGGTGGAGGTGCTGGATGGTTTACCTATAGCCCCTCGCTCAGTGTGCACCCTGGCGGCTCCTCAGCCGAGTTGCCCGATAATGGGCACGGGTGGCGGACAATCCCGTCTCCTAAACCCCCGGCGAGCCGTGAACAAAGTCCTAACCCGAGCCCGGCAGAAAAACCGCAAGACGAGCGAGTACCCCAAGGATGAACATCGGAAATACACCACGAATAACCTGAAATCCGAGCCAGTCGCTGCTACCAGCAAGAACCCCCGGAGTTCGGTATTTTGCCAGAAAAACCGAAGCTGACTAAGTCAATAATGACAAACCTGTAGCAGCAAACCGTGTCCGCTCCCCCTTTGTTTGCATGCCCGTGGCACCTCACACTCCGACGCCCTTTCACGCAAGGCGTGTGAAGACGTCAAGGGCTGGATTAAACAATATTACCGTGTCGCCCGCCATAGCTGTGGACAGACAACCAGCTCCAGCAGAACCTATACTTCTCGTGGAAGAAACTGCCAGGCACTGGTTTGAGAGCCACGGGTCCTTCTTTATGTCGTGGGGAGTTTGCAAGATCGAGCTGATGTGCACGTTCATCAGCCAACATTGACGAGAGAGAGCCGAATTCCTGATTCTGTCCAGGACACGGCCCCAACAAAACGTCACCGCCTTCATGGAGGATGTTTTGCTCCTGATGGAGCACCCCCGCAAACCCTGGTGCTACGAGAAGACGAGAAGATAAGAATCCCATACCTCTCATGTGAGGGACAACACCTTCGGCAGACTTGTCCGCAACCCCATGACAACAGTCGAAGAGTTCATATCACCGAGGCTTCCAACATTGAATGTACACTGCATGCCTTAGCCTGTCACAATCAACAACTTCCCGACGTCTCGACACTCGAGTCGTCTAGCTGCAACTTCGACACCAGCCTCCCAGGCGTCCGCGACATCATCCACGACATTGTCCGGAAGGAGATTAGGAAGCTACATCCTGCCATCAGTTGCCCGGCTTTTGTATTGATAGCCGAGATTGTTTCCGAGCATGTGTGACAGGCATTTCAACTGGAGACTTCGGCGAGCGAAGCGACATCTAACGAACCGAGGGCGACTTACGCCACAATGGCATGACGACAGCCACCGGCTGCCCCTTAGTATTCAATGCCGATTCAATAAGACACCCCAACGCCGAAGCATTCCCGACGTCGGGTTAAGGTCTGCGCTGAACAAAGCAGACGAGAAAAACGGAGGTGCTGCGAATGGTCAACCGAAAACCACTCTGAAACAACTGCATGACGGCGACATTCTCTACTGGAGGTGCCTGTACCAATGAATAGGCCTGCAAGGGTTCGTGCCGAACGACCTTCGACCACGTCTTAAGGAGCGTCCGCGGGACATTGAGGATTATCTTCGGCGGCCTTTGCCCCTCATGCCGACATTACCACGAAGCTCCTGATCCCCATCACCTCGACGCACAACACAGCACGTGAGTGGCAATGCAAAGACAGTTGATTTGGTGTTGGTTGTCGTCCAAGGAAAATACCTTATAATTTGCTGACACAAATCATCTGTGTCTACGCAACGAAACACAACATGTCCAACCTTGAGGGAGAATGCCGCTGAGTTATTTGGAAGAAATAGAATGATTGGTTGTTCTCAAAAGTGGGCACCAAGCATCAGCCGACTTCAGTTTGCCACACGAGACTTACACAAGTTGCAGTAGTCGCGAGATGCAGAAACAATCACCCTTACGAAATGAAGTCAAATAGCTAGTATAGCAAATAAACACTGTTGCCTGTTGCCAGCCATCAATTCAATGGTACAGCAAAAGGCACGGCCACGTAAGCAATACATGCCCGAGCTTGCTCCATTGACGCAGAAAAGTACCAGAAAAATTTGCGAATTAGATGCCAGCTGTGCAGCTTCAGTGCATCAAATGTCAGTGGCCACACATCACGTATGATTACAAGACGGCTTCTTTCGGTCAAAGTTACCACTCATCGAAACTGAACACCGACGTGCCAGGAGCGTCATCCGACAACAAGGAGCACAGGCACTATGACTGAACGCCTGACACGGAGACTGTTGCAGAAAGAACTCGTTATGCAACCATTTGCAAGTAACCAATAATTGTGTATTCAAGTGGAAATAAACATATTTCATACACTAACCAAATAAACATATTTCCGCTCGCCTTTACGCCTTCAGAGTCTCCACACAAAGAATTATGTTCAGCGCACGTGCTGGACCTTTCGAGGACACTCGCATCTCTGACCCATCAATATTAATTGATGGGACATACCAGACTGGCAGACTCGTTGCATTGGGCTGCATTCGTTCTACTTCGCCTGAACATGTGGCGCATGCGAAAACTAAGTCCAGTGATGTGAAAATGTTGTTTATTAATTTATTCCCCCCAACGGCCTCTGTAGGCATTGCAGAGAGGACACTTAAAACTACACACTAGATAATAACATCAAAACACACTGACATTAATGAGCACAAAATGGGCCCAGCTACAAAAATAAATATTACACTAGTAAGAAATATTTATTGCTGCAACTTGTTGAGTGCAAAAACAAACATACCTCTGAGAATCCAGTATAATAGTATTAGTTGATTCATCGTTATATAGCAGGACACTTCCTATACGTATGGCACAATAGACCCTTTGCAAAACCCCATTAAGCAACACAACTGTCACCAATGTTTTGCGGCGTAAAGCACACGAATGGGCCCCAGTTCACGTCGAACGCTAATGAAGCCTTTCGAGTCCAATAGACGCCCAAAGTATGAAGGCCTTGGGTAATTAAAGTAGTAGCTACTCTAATTCGTAATGATGTTCTTTCTTCGTGATTGCGCCGGGACCCGACGACGGAGGCAGCTGATGGTCGCTGAAGGAAAAGTAAAGCAGCCAGGACTCCGCGGATAGAGGGAAGAAAAACAAAACACGTCTATTTACAAGCGAAGCTATTTTGCGAATTCCGGCACAAGGTCACACCCCGTGCTGTCCTCCTCGTCTTCTTCCTTTCTTCTCCCATGTCCCCTGCACCTGCCCGCAATAGCGCCGCCAGTCCACCTACACACAGGAGCACTCGTTCAAACGCAAACACGCACAGAAAAGAAAACGAAACTCAGTCCCATTCCCGCGTCCATTCACGGTGATGGCAGGACCAATTCTCACATTAGCTACTCTAAATCGTTTCATCGCAATTTGGCAAACAGCGAAGGCTACAGTTTTGGTCAGTCAGCATGAATGTTGGAGAAAGGCATATGACAAGATTTCATCAGAGTCCTCATCTGCACAGATTTGTCAGACACCTTCACTTCTCTCACTGATTGGCTCGAGGGGGCTGTGGAGGTTGCCCTTATCCAAATTCCGGTGAAACGAAGTATAGGCGGCCAACACTTTTGAAAAAGTCGATATTGAAGAGATTGAAAGGGATAGTAGTCAACATTTTTCAACTTTCACAGGACCTTCCTCGCTAAGAGGTGCTGTGATTATGCAGTTGCTTAGGGCTGAAACGAATTCCCTAGCCCCTACGCCTGAAGCATACATTTCGCCTTGATGCTCAGACATTCCAACGTTCAGACAAAGCGAAGAGAATGCGAAAATGTTATGCTAAAAGTGCTCAAAGTTCTATCGATCCTCAAACACATCCTGGAATCCGAGCACCGGTACGGCCATACAGCTGATGCTGTCTCACAGGTGTTAATATCCAGATGATCCAGAGCGATCTTACGCAGAAAAAAAGGTATAAAGTCTCATTCCTTCATATTTTCACGTTATATCTAGGTCAGCAAGCACGAAAAAGCCCGAAGTCGCCGGAAAGCAGCTGCACATCACGGCTACCACGCACCGAACAAACGCGCATCCGCCAGCTCTGGGCGCTGCCATCTTACTGGTGACGTCATGGCTCTTGGGAGGTGTCGTCAGGGGAGTGCAGCTGTACCTTCCACCGTGGTAAAGCGAAACTAGAGACACGGCTTTTTGCGGCAAAATGGCGAAAGGAGGTCTGGGGCTAGACAAATTCGCACAACACTCTCGTGAGATGGCGCCACCTTAGTCAACACCCTCGCGTACCCTCCTCCTCCTCTCTCTCGCTATCTTCTCTCCGATTTTTTTTTCTTTGCACGCGCGGCCGACGCTTGATACTTTCGGTTTTCGGTATGGCGCACCACAGCGCGGCGGCACCGAAAACGCCTCGGCGCAGACTACGCTGCGCCGGGGCGATCGAGAATAGTCTGCACATGCAATCTTTGAACACATGAACATTTAGAACGATCTCACCGAGGCAAAGAAAGAACTCAAGGTGATGGACTTAAATGCATTTTTATTTTATACTCTTGGGTTAGGCCACACTCTCAAAATAAACTCTTTACATAATGTTATGTACATAAATGTATGCAACACCCCTAAGTGAGTGAACATTAAACAAAGGAAGTGGTCAAAAACAGAAAGACGTACAAATATGGGAACTGTAAGTAACACAGAATGTATGACTATTATCCCACAAGTTTTCCACTCAGATCTGCTCAATTTTATAGTTATTGGAAACGTTCCACAATGAAAGCACAAAAGTAATGAACACGCAAAAAATAGTTCTAGAATGACATAATATACATATATATATATATATATATATACAATATCAATATGTGCAAACTTCTGGTAACTATACGAGCATGCGCACGCGCTATGAACAACAGCATAAGTCGATAAATGGAACTTTCAACGTGCATTAACTCTACCAACTGTTCTGAATAGCAGGAATGCGGTAACAATTCAAAATACTGATTGCGCAATTAGCGAAGTTCATGAAAGTAGCTCATACCTAGAGAGTTATTCAAAAGTCTATATGATCACTATTCTAGGAACATACAAGTATTAAGACTGCGCGTAAGTAACGTATTTACAGGGGTTTACAAGCTATATACAATGATTTCACGAATTGAAACACGACGTCGAGTCTCCAGACCGCATGTCAGATTATGAAGTGCATTCACTTCATTATGGCTTGTGCACACCTCCTGGATATTGAACCTCTCAAATACGGTGCATCATACTTTTTTATTTAATAATGCCTGTCGGTTGGCCCCGCCTGAACAATAAAATTTCACGAGGGCTATTATGAATTGATCAATTCAGCACTGAAAAAAATGTTTCTTAGGTTCTATCGCAAAGCAAATCTGAATTGTTCATATAAATGTTTAGACAGCGTAATGTCAATCTGCCGTGAAATTAGATTACTGTTTTTGATCTAGAAAGGAAGTTTGTCAACACATTACGACTGCGAACCTCCGGTCTTTAGCACGTATCTCACGCAAACACATTCCATACCTGCAGTACAGTGTGCAGAAACCATAATAAACTGTAATATTGATGCGGTTAAGGCGCCAATTGTTTCCTCTTTCTTTGCGCTGGTGTTTTGAGAGCACGCTTTGCGAGGAGTTCCCTGTTCAACAGGCGAATATGCCAACGTAGCCAAACATTGACATAAAGATTGAGGAACTGCTTCGCGCATTCCTTGGTGCAAAATTGTTATTCGGAATGAGGAACCAGGAAATCTACCATGCGTTCAGCAACCTTCGGCAAGTGAATGTGCTCGTTAATCTGCTGAAGAAAGGTTCGTTCAAGAATTCTGAAACACTGAAAGAATGCATCTGATGGGGGACAGAAAGAGCCGAAAATCGACCCAGAAGTGCTGGCTTGGAGGAGAGCATGAAACTGCACCTCAGAGGTGAGCACCCCACCTGCAGCACTCAACAAGTCCGGGCAAAGATGGCACAAACTTTTCTTAAGAAACGACTCCACCAGGAACCCGGCGAAGTAATATTCAACATTTTCTTGGATGAGGTCGTCATATGACTCATCGGGTAAGTCAAGCTCATCGGTATCAATTTCTGGCAGTGGTTCGGGCTGGTGGCTGGCTGCAGTCGACACCGGAAGGTGCCTCGATTCCAGCAGCAATGTGGCAGCGCCTGCCTCACAGTTTCCTCTACTGGAAAGCTGAAACATCTTTCCAAGAAAAATGTGTTTCAGGCCTGCCACAAACTGGTAGGAATTGGGCGCCTCGTTACACCCATGCTGCTGTCGTACCATCCCGAACAAGTTTTCCAGCGGGTCCTGGTTGAGCCGTCTTGTTTGTAAGTGATCAAAGTCAAAGTTCAGGCTGAGGTCTTCTCACAGTAAGAGGACGGCATTGATGGTAATTTGCCATCCTCTTACTATGTGAGGCCGTCGTGGTTACAGGAACTGCCACTTCGAAATCCATGAGCTTTTCTCCCTTAGGAAATTAATATGTCCCGATGAAGAGCTTAGTGCGAATCTCATTTTTTGTTCACCACATTCCAGAGACGAGCTATTTAGTGAATCAAAAATTTGGTCCATGTGCTCAAGGAAATCGCAAGTGGCCTGAGCCTCAGGGGGCAGCTCATTCAGAGAAAGTAGGGTTGCAAGGGAAACAGAAAGCGTGTCACTAAAAACCTGCGCAGCAAACTGTACTTTCATATTTCCGAATGGAGTCTGATAAATGTGCTTGTCGGTCAGTTTTTTTGCCAATCGTAATCGAAGAGGGTGCTTGTTTTTGTAGAAGTCCACAATGTACTTCCATCTGATCAATTTGCTGCCAATTTGGAGGTCATGCTTGCGCAGGTTGTTACGTGTACACTTGAGCAGATGAGGGGTGTCGAAGAGAAAGTAGACCTGGGTGTCACCGACAAGGAAGAAGGGATGATCTGGTGTGACACCCAGCCGGTGTGCAAGAGTGCAGTTGCTGGCCCCCTGGTCGCACACGACAGCTTTCACAAAGATCCCGCCGGAACTCAGACTTTGAATAACCTCTGTCAACAGATCCTGAAGACATTCTGGGGATGCTTTAGATTTTGAAAGAATGAAAGCCAATGGTCGCACCCAGGGCTTAGAAATACCCGCCAGCATCATAACTAAGCCTGACTTTGCCACATCACGGGTTCTCTCCTTGCCGGTGTCTGCAAAGCCATACACCATATCCGACTTAGTGTCATAGAAAATATTTTCCTTTAGAACGATTTCGTCGAACATCACAATACATGCCCGATCTTTATGAGGCCAATCGTGAATTTTGTCGACAACAGTCTTGATGATGTTGGGTGCAACCCCAGGGTGTATGGCAATGTGGGACAGCCAGTTCTTGAGAGATCGAACCGATGGCAAGCTCAGGTACTTGGCGAGGTACTTGTAAGCCCTGGGGATCTGGAAGTAAAGGTTAAGGGCAAATGGTTTAAATTCGTCAGGCCATCTTCATCCGAACTTGTTCATTGACTGCAAGTACAGCTGCACCTTCAAAAGGTCGAGTGCCCCTTTGGATAAAATGTTTGATGCGCCCTGGATGACTTGAGGTCGTGTTAGATTCGAAAAATCAGGCTTTTGTGATGCCTTCAAGACGTTCCTCCGCAATCGGTTTTTGGATTTTCTTAGGTTATCCAAGGTATGTTTCGTGCGGGGTGAATACTCTTTCTTCGGCCTGCCACCTTGTCTCTTTGGGGTTGCCATCGTGCCAGCCGTGGACCTCGATGAGGCTGCAGGTTCCATTGGTGTCTCTAGAGTGATATCTGTTCGAGAGAGGAAATTACTCAGAAATTGAACTCACATTATGCTTCAACTGAAGCTGAACGTGGTGCCACTTATTTAAGAGTTGCCTTATAGAGCCAGTAAACGGACACGGCGAGTTCTATATTGCTTTCATGTCTAGAAAAACCCGTCAAGTACAAGCTCAGTTCCTCACCAAGGTGGGGCTCCACCTGCGCTTCCTCCTGCAAAGAGGCGGCAGTTGGCGTCGGTGAGGACGGCCGAGCTGAAAAAATGGGATGAATGCAGTTTGTGAGTTCGCTAAACAGAATATGGCGCTACAAATATCAAGAGTTGGCAAATAGAGCCAGTAAAAGGACACTGCGTGTTCCATATTGCTTTTACGTCTAGAAAAACCCGTCAAGTACAAGCTCAGTTCCTCACCAAGGTGGGGCTCAACCTGCGCTTCCTCCTGCAAAAAGGCGGCAGTTGGCGGCGGTGAGGACGGCCGAGCTGAAAAAATGGGATGAATGCGGTTTGTGAGTTCGCTAAGCAGAATATGGCGCTACAAATATCAAGAGTTGGCAAATAGAGCCAGTAAACGGACACTGTGTGTTCCATATTGCTTTCACGTCTAGAAAAACCCGTCAAGTACAAGCTCAGTTCCTCACCAAGGTGGGGCTCCACCTGCGCCTCCTCCTGCAAGGAGGCGGCAGTTGGTGGCGGTGAGGACGGCCGAGCTGGAAAAAGTCAATTAATTTATACTAAATTTATGCCAATAGATTTGAGCACATTAGTATAAAACGAAGGCCGTTACTAGCTTGGTAATTATAGTTCAGAAACTAATATGAAACATTAGTTACCGGAACTGGGGCTGGCAGGTGAGTCGCAGCTCCCCATGAAGAATTCTGAATAATATAACCGTAACAGATCAGCTTCTTCAAACCCAATATGAAACTATCTGAATGTTGTGCTGAGACAAGCTCACCTGGAGGAACAAGCTCTTTCAATCTTGGGTCGGTTACTGGAACCGAAGGACACGCATTTGGCCGCAAACGTATCCTTCTGTGGCTTGCAAACGCTGTATCCTTGAAGTGCGCGCTGCACAGCCGGCGCTCGTGCAGCTTGCTCATGGGCAATGCTTTGAACTCCGACCGATTCGCGTACTGGATCCATTTGACTGCTCTATCGGGAAGATGACAAAGTATATATATTTATGCTTCCATTTCCGACTCCGAAATTACAAAACCTTAGAGGCTTACCTGTCGTCTGTCGGAAACCGGAACTGCCTGTATTCCGAGTTTTTCGTTGAGTTACTGCACCATCTCGCAGAGCAGTACCTTCCGTAAGAGTGAGGCACTGGCAGTGCCATAGCGACAAACTCGGTGCAAAAGAAAAACAAACTTTCCCTCTAAAAAGCGCTCAAATCTTTACCGCGCGAAACGCGCCGCGCGCACCGCGCGAGCGAGCAGCGCGACCGTTAAAACAGCTACGAAAAAAAAGTACACACTTGAATGGTTGAATCCTTTTCACGTGTTTTTTTTTTTCATGCACGGTTTTCTGTAAGAGCGTCGCCATTTTGAAATGCGGAACTTCCGGTACGCGCGGAAATGTCGTTTTGCTCTTACCACGCCGTTGGAAAGTGTAAACATTCTAATAACAATTCATTTTTTTTGCGTCCTTGATATTTTTTTACGTGTCATACGTTGTAATCTCTTACTTTTTTGGCCCACACACCGAATATGGGGAGAGCGTGGCTAGGTACGAGGGTACACAAAGAATAGGTCACTACTAGTATGGTAACCAATAGCACACATCCAACTCGAGCGCTCGAAAATGTAGCGGCAGATACCCGCATAGAAGTCTGGGGCCTGTTGAATAGAGAGAGAACAGTAGTTCTCTTGTATGGATGGACGTATGACAGAGAAGCCACTGTAGTGGCGCCGCACTTTGGCCACCACAGGAACTCCGGGAGCTGCATTCGCCTGGTGTCGTGACGAGTGGTCAGATTTGCGTACAACATGGCGGCAACCGGGGAGGTGCCACTTCCGAACTTCCGGTTTATCACTTTAAGCCCCTCTACCTCGTTGCATACAGCACACAGCTCAGTATCCGTTTCAATAAAGAAAAGCACTAAACAAGCATCAAAACCACATGATGCATGATAAGGCGCGTGTGACCAATAGGAACACCCTCCCACGCGTTCCGGTTGGAGGGTGTTCCAATAAGAACACCCTCCCAGCGGTGGCGTGCTCCGACCGACAGCGGCATTTCGTATGGTGCAGTAGGCAATCGTTGCAGGTGATACCCCAGTTTCGCTAACCAACCACCTTCACAGCGCAAATTGGAGCCCCAATTTTTTTATTAACAGTTTAGCACCTTTACACAAACCGAAAATCAATTTATCACGCAAAAATATAGAATAAAATAATTTTCCCCGTACCGAAGCATATTCCGCGTACCGTTATATGACCGTTATACGGAAGACCGTTATAGGACTAGACGTTACACGACATGACAACTCAAGTAACTTTTTTTATAAAATAAACAAAACAAAAACACAGTCCGAATTCAATATTTTGAACACCACAGGAACGTCTGTCTGTTTGGTCACTGCAAGTTATTTCTCATCATGATATTATAAAAAAAGCACACAAATGATCCTTCACACACCACTCAAACATCAAGACGATGCGCATTTATTTTTGTTTATTTATATGCTAATAAAATTGTGGGTTTTGGCCCACGCTGAATTGCTGTTGGTGTAAGACTTTCCACAAATCGTGTTCAACAGTTTGCATACTTAAGAATTGAATATGGTTATAGCAGAGGTTTTTAAATAAATGTGTATATATTAAGTTACACACTGACATCCAGGTTGGTCACAATTGTTTCTTTTTAAAATTCGTAAATATATAAATACTTGAGCAACACTGGACGATGAGAGCGTATCACAAATCGGAGCTTACGTAGGTGTACGATTTTAAAAACTACTTTAAAAAGTTTACTTCATTAAGACAAAAGTTCACGCCCTTGAAACGTGAGGGGTAGTTAGAAATACAAAACAAATGCTGAAATTATATAGGACGCAGTTGAAACGTTTGCTTTCTAAAATAGTCCCAAGTAGGAGATCTTTAAGATATTTGGTTTTAAGACACCCTTATGCTATGCTATACAAGCTATATCTTAGAAATGATGGAAGGAGGCGTTTAAAAGTTTGTTGACAGTCACATAAATGGTTTATTTTCAAGAAAAGTACCTACACTGCGAGTACTCTGCTGAACTGTCTCAATTCCTCGTATGGCCAGTTTGCGTGCCAGTTTAAATGGACTGGCTAAGTTTTCGTTTAGCTAGATTGAGTGTCCTTGAACTAACCTAAAAAAACTTAATTCCTCGATCCTTAGGCCAGCTAGACCAAGCTGACCAATTTAATCTCCAGTTTTGCAGACGAATTGTTTTGCGTTTTTTTTTTTAACTAGCCTCGGAACATGAGGTGGCGCCATCTGACGGCTCCTTGTTGTGACGTAGGTACAAGCATGACGTGACCGCTTCTACGAATGGACGTTTATATCTTTCACAGTTCACGTTCAATTCGCTATTTTGAACAAGACTTTAAAGTTGCTTATGAGTTTATATTTTCGCTGTACATCTGAACAATATCAAACTCAAGCAGCACGGCAACGGCAACACTAACGGCACGGCCTACGGTAGAGCACAAACTGTTATAGCACTGGACCACGCCCAAGTCAGTCATGGTCGAGGCTTTGGAGGCTAGTCAAGTGACAAAACATGGATTCTGAGACTTCATTGTTCTAAGGACAAGCCTTTTTTTCCAGTTTGTCGGCACAAGACATAGCAGACAACAAGCAATAAAAGCAATAGCGAGGAAGGTTGAGCAGGCGTCGAACTTGGCATTTCGATCACTGGTTTTCTCGCAGTTCGCTTGCGTGTTTTTGCGTCTGTTGTGGCCTGTAAAGCTATTTTTTATTGCTTGTTTTAGCATTTGGTACAGCTAAAACGTTAGAACACGTCAATCACTTCTTTGTTGACGTGGTTACATTAAAATCTTTTCAGGAGAACCAAATCATTCAGGACCTGCCACTAGTCTGGGAGTTCAGGGTGCGCCCGATACACCACAAGAATATAGGCCACATTTTCAACAAAGATCTCTCTGACCGTGCCGACGTTCACATCCCCATGGCGCACCCCCTCCTCGTCTTCCGTATACTGTAAAGACTGAGTGCCATAAACATGTTGTAGGGAACCCCACCGTTATTGCCAACGAGCAGGAAGTGAGTTCCCTGCGCTGTTATGGGTAGCTCTTTCTTAAGAGTGCGCTGGAGGATGTCCCAGTAGAGGATGGCATCCCAACATTTGATGAATACATGTTCTATGGTCTAAGGCTTTTACGAAAGAGACAATTTGTGGACCACGGTACTAATTCGCCTTTTCTCTCCAGCCATGTCTTTACTGGGAGGACGCCGCCACGTAATTTAAAGAAAAAGGATTTAACGGTGGGTTTTACCGGCACTCTTTTAACTCTTTTCAAAACGTCTAAACCTGGGCTATTGGGGTATAAGGACCTGTACAAGGGGTTGGCAATAAAACGTCCACAACGTCCTTATACAGTTTTTTCCGTGAAACCGAACCGAAATACTCTAAAGAAAAACGCACATTTAACATCTGGAATGAAAGCACCACCTCACGCAAATAACCCAGGACACTCAAACACCTGACGTTACTTGACGACACTACAAACTCAAGCAACGAGTTCTGTAATCCCATCTGAATAACAGTGCGTAAGAAAATATTTCTTGCTGATCGTGCAGAAACATAAACCTAGATACAATTTGCCGAATAAACAAGTGAGACAAGCCCAGCCCACCACGTTGAACTGATCGAAACAAGTTCGTACGGGCTGAGCGCTCCCAGGTTGAACCCCAGATGAAGACTGCGAGTACCCTCTGCAGCTTCTGCACGTTGATGCGCGACATGGAGAAAAAACTGCAACACATATCTATATTTTTGCCGTCAGAAAAAGGTTACAGACAGTGGCACGCGCAAACATGAACAAATCCTGGCCCTTCAAATTCTCCGTTTTTGTTCTCACCCTATCCGTCTGGTCGCTCCAATATGGCCCAGTATATCGGTGATGCTCTAGCGGCATGCCGAGATACTTCGCTGACAAGGTTGTCCACTGAATATTTAGAAAAACATTAGGTGTGGTGTCACAGTTCCCGTGCCAGAACCCAGTGCATTTCCCCCAGTTAATTAAGCTACCTGATTTCGCACAATAAGAAGGAGCAGTGGTGACTACTTCGCGCAAACTGTCTTGGTCAACACAAAAAACGGCAATATCATCCGCGTATTAAAGGACTTTCACCTCGCTAGAGTGTAGTTTACAACCTCGACTATTATGATTACTGATGAGCCTTAAACAAAAAGGTTCTAAGTAAATGGCAAAAAGTAGGGGCGACAAAGGGCAACCTTGTCGCACAGAGGACCGAAATTCGATTTTTCGAGCGCAGCTCTTAGGCGCCTGTTTCCGGCTTGAGCGGCGTCGGCGTCGGCGTAACCACGCGGTGCATGATGAGCAAACTTTCCGCTAAATTAGCGGAAAATTTTCTTAACAAAATTAAGCGGATAAAATTCCCTCTAGATCTAGCAGAAAAATTTCCCGCTAAGTTTAGCGGAACATTTTTTCCGCCAAATTTAGTGAAAAAAGTTTCCCGCTATTTCCCTGCCAAATATAGCGGAAAATTTTCCCCGCCAAAGTATAGCGCAAAAAATTCCGCTTGATTAGCGGAAAATTTTCCAAGCTAATTATAGCGGAAAAAATTCTCCGCTTAAATCTAGCGGGAAAATTTTGCCACTAAATTTAACAAAAAATTTTCCCGCCAAATTTAGTGGAAAAATTTTCCCGCTAGATCAGCAGAAAAATTTCCTAGCCAAATTTAGCGGAAAATTTTCCCCAGCAAATTTAGCGGGAAAAATTCCCCGCTACATCTAACAAACATTTTTTCGCTAAATTTAGCGGAAAGTTTTCTCCGCTAGATCAAGCGGAAAAATTGCCTCGCCAAATTTAGCGGAAAATTTTACAAGCCAAATTTATTGTAAACACAATTCTCCGCTGAATCTAGCGGAAGAATTTCCCCGCTAAATTTAGCGGGAAATTTTTCTCCTCTAAATTTAGCGAAAAATTGTTCCATAAGAGGGAGGCGAGCAGGAGAGGAGGGGGCATGGCCCTCTTTCCGTACCTTCCCCTCCTCCTCCTCAAGAGCTGCGCTGTAATTCGACGTTACAGAGAGTTGTAAACGGCTTTCATTTTTCGCTTACACTCTTGCTCACTATTAAGCATGTAGAACTACCATTGTATGACATGTTTACACCCATAATTATTACAGAGCCGACGTTTACATCTTTTCAAAATACTGAAATCCGCCTGATGTGACTCGTGGTCAAAAGATTTCTCTAGGTCGAGCTGCAACATTGCAACTCGGCCCTCGAGAACGTCAGAACATTCCAAAATGCTTCTCGCAACATGTACGTTAGTGCTAATAGTTCCGCCCTTTATGCCGCAAGTCTGGTGCGACCCTACAAGACGTGGCGATAACACTCTGTAATCGTGGGGTTAAAACTTATATTTAGATTTTATAATCTACATCTGCTATACTTAACGGTTTGTAAGAAGCAACGTACAAAAGCTTGACTAGATAGTCGGACTTCGAAATAAGTACCGTATGTGTTCTTAAAAATGGCGGTGGCAAACCATTGTTTTCTTACGCCTCGATTAGCACTTTATGGAGAACATACGCGGCCTCAGTTTTAAACTCCTTTTAAAATTCGGCGCCGAGAGCATCTGGTCCGGGTGTTTTTTCCAGTGCTGAGGTCGTCGAAGGCTATCTAAATTTTGTGAACACTAATCGGCGTCTCTTAACTATCACGGATGTGTTCGTCGAGCTGGGGCATCAGAGATAGAAATTCCGAATCAAAACCCTCCCCTTCTTGTGTGCTCTGCCCGAGAAGATGGCGATATTGCTCAACAGATGCCCGCTCGATTGCTTTTTTATTCGCGTGTGACTGTGTTATGGAAGCCAATTTCGTTTATTTCATTTCGCTGCGCGTATTTTTTCATCGCCCAGCGCACGCTTATTCGGCATTTCACTCAACCAAAGCCCAATAGGTTTTTATGGTCCTTATTTGCTGTTGAAACTCGCCGGGTTTTAAGCTTTCTTCGATTAGAATGACGTTCAATTGGCGCCTCAGCTCGTTCTCTTTCCCCATTTCCTGATGGTATAATATAATACTTCTTTCGATCGCGTTCATTTGT
Source organism: Ixodes ricinus (assembly GCA_037355805.1). Classification (NCBI taxonomy): domain Eukaryota; kingdom Metazoa; phylum Arthropoda; class Arachnida; order Ixodida; family Ixodidae; genus Ixodes; species Ixodes ricinus. The sequence goes on from JAZHYW010005862.1 coordinate 27,123, forward strand.
ACCTCTTCTTTCAAATGTCCCCACCTTACCCCCCCCGCCCCCCTCCGCTTTGCTTGTTTACTTTCGTGTAACGTCCTAAAAGACTCTTTGACCGCAGCTCTAAACACTTCATCCTTCACCAGACTACTGTTTACCTTCCACAGTAACCAATTCCATTTTTCAGCTATACCTCTGTTACCCAAGGTGAACATAACCATCGCGTGATCACTAGAAGACACATGCTGAACCGCGCATTGGCTGCATAAGTGAATAAGGTCTAGTGCAATATACGCTCTATCCAGTCGCGCGTGACTGTACCCTTGGCATGTGTGAACTGTACGTTGCCGTTAGACGAGCAGTATCCCACGTCTTCTAAAGCGTTCTTCGCAACGATATCGTTTAAATAAAAAGCACTTTGGTCGCGCAGGCGTATTTGGCCGAAACGATCTTCTAGAGTGCAAACACAATTGCAATCACTCAGAAAAACAATGGCTCTTTTACTATCGAGATACGCACTGAGACTTTAAAAAAAAAAAAATTGCGTTCGCGTTTATGATTTGGGGCGTATGCACAAATTGCGCGCCCTTCAACATTTGAATAAGAAAAATCACAAAACACGAAGCGGCCGAAGGCGCTCGCGCTTACAGCCGTCTCGAGAATGCCAACAGATCTGCGAATAAACAAACAGCACCCTCCCGACATTCCGACAGCGTGTGAGACACAAATGTTAAAGAGAGCTCTAAAGGTTGCACCATACCGTCTGTCCGTTCTTGGCTTTCCACTTTGGTTTCCTGGACGGCGATAAGGTCCAGCTCGTTGTCCGCAAACAACCTCGCTAAGTTGGTATTGACGCCGCCTCGCCGCTAGCCCACGTACGTTAATCGTGACAGAACGTAGGGCTGCCTCTAGGGTGATGGCCATTAAAAAAAAAAAGACAGACCGTATGGCGCTTACCTCGGGCCGTCCAGCCTTCGCTCGGTCGCGACGCAGTGGTGGCGACTGACTACCCGTCGCGCAGACTCTGAGGTCTCAATCGGGCTCTGTCTCACACACTCAAGGGGTGGCTTGGCCGCCCTCCTATCGTCTACGGAACTGTTCGGCTTCGGGCTGATGCACATTTCCTAATGGGCGCCATGTTGATGGGCCGCTCCTCCTGGCTTGCCTCGGCGGGGTCCATGCCGCCGTCTTCGCGGGTTCCCTTTGTGGTCAGGCCACTCGCAGGGACGACGGTGTCGCCCATGGGCGCATCTCCGACGGCCTCCGCGTTCCCGTCGCCGTGGGCCTTGATACACGTGGTGCTCGGCGCGGTCACTTCGCCGGCCGAACAGTCCGGCAGCTCCGCTTTCAGCGTCACGACCGCGCCCTGCGCCGTGCCGTCCACGATGGTCGCCGCGTCGCCCACGGGCGCAGGCGTGGCACCCACTGTCAACGTGGACATGTCAACAGAGCCCGCAGCGGTTTCCTCGGCGTCGGCCTCGTCCATGAGAAGCTCGGATTTCTCGTCGCTCCCCACAGGGGCCGTGGCTGCCGCGTACGCCCGTACGCACTGGGCGCCCTCGTGGTCGAACCGCCGGCAGACGTTGCACCTGGGGACGTGACACTCCTTGTTGGTGTGTCCCGTCCGTTGGCATCGCAGGCAGAGAGGGGCCCTACCTGGGACCACGACGAGGGCCAACTGGCCACCGACCCGCAGCTGGTGCGGGATGTCGTACACAGTCACGCTTCCCTTGAGACGGAGGACCGCCGTGCGCATCATTGTGCCGACGCTTGCGCAGCCATCGAAATTACACTTCTCCTTGGCAACTTCGACGACTTTTCTGTACGGAGCCAGAGCTGCCCGCACGTCGTCGTCAGCGACGTTGTAGAGCAGCCAATGCCGTTTAATCCGCACGCCCTGGTTGCTTGAATCGATGCCGTTGCAACGACGACCCTTTACGACGAGCTCGAACGCAGCCAGCAACTTATTTGTGCCCTCCTCGCTTTTCAAGGAGACCCTCCCACACATGGTTCATTTGATACGCCCCAAGGGCGATAACCTCGGGGAGTAAGGCAAGACGAACCAGGGTGAGGGTGTCGCGGAAATCTTCGACGCGGTAAGGCCGCCCCTTGATGTGGGCGTGAAGAAAAACAGTATTTAAAACAACTGACCCAGTTGGCAGTGGTGGCAAAACAACGGAGTACTCCTGCGTTCCTTCCTCGCTCCTGTTACCGCGGCCCAATGAGGCCGCTGAAACCTCTCCGACGGAGCTCATGATCACACGTCCTTTCGCTTCGGCGGCCGGAAGTGCAATCCTAATCAAGTGTTTAAATATTCCGCACGCGTAGCATTACCATTGCATTACATTCTGCTGTAAATCTTCAGTCACGATACACACGAGAGTTCGACAAAGGAATTGTTCGTCCGGCGTCTCGTAACTAGCGTAGCTACCGATGCATGTTTTAGCTCAATCCGTGTTGACATTTGTACCTTCAACTTGGAATAAATGATACTTTCTCGAAAAATGAAGTCTACGTACCGCATGATGCGACGGTAATACATACTGTATTTATTCGAGCTGTACGTCAATGGAAAGCAGCAAATAGAATGGACGAGTGGGGCACTCTGCGACGACAGCGTTCCCCGCCACCGCATGAGGCTAATACATCTCATTTTCATTCACACTTTTTCTTCGAACCTCTTTGATACCCGTCTGCAGTGTATAAGCTGCACTACACAGTTGCATGACCACGTCATCGGTGATTTCTTGCATTTTACCAATATTAACGAACCGAATAATCATTTTCACGCTAAATTATTTGCCTTTCACAAATAAGTGCACAAACAAATCGGCAATGCCTTGTTTTTTTATTATATTTGTCGAATTTTGTAGATAGCGTTTCATTTATTTAGATCTTGAAAATATTTGCTAACCCAACACTAATTAATTAACTAAACGTAGATCTTAATTGGACACTTAAAGGGAAATATCGAAAACCACCAAATAAGTCAATGTTTAAAGATTCTAGGAGCGTGCTTTGTTTAGAAGCGTGTTTAAAATAGTGCAACGTCAAACCTTCCGAACAGTTTTTCGGTTTCCTACCACCCGCCCTTTCGCTGCGTCAGCCGAGAACATGTTTCAGAAGCGGCAACAATCGCGCATCTCACGGTTCCTGTCAGATGCAAGTATTCACAACATTAACATCAGACCTATAACCTTTCTTAATAACAAGGTTGTTTGATAGCACAAATTTCTACGATTTTTTTTTCTTTCAATCTCCTTCTGCGTAAATAAATAGCGCCTGGCTGACGTCAGATAATGAATGCTAGGAAATATATAAGCAGGAGGATTGCGTCTTAAGCCCTGTTGTAGTTCTGTCCATCTCAAAGACCAGAGAGGTGCAGACGCAAACGGTAAAATGAGAGCCACGACGCTTTATTTAATGGCCGTTTCTCTACTTGTCACGTGAGTGTACCAACATAATAATTATTATAATTATTTTAACGCTGCGTTTCGGTAAATACATTCAATTCTTAAACGCATCAAAGTTGTAAAGAAAAATTATTATCATGATAGTGATCGCACACAATCGACTTTGATTTGTGTACTTCAGTTTGTTTTCCTTTTATGGCACGTTGAGGGGGCGTGCCGTTAGACAATTATGTGCCAAGACTCATTCAAGTATCTAAATTAAAGAAAAAACGTGATTGAAGTATGCCGTTGAAATTATTGCCAATGATGTTTTATTGTTTTTTGGCATAATATTAAGACTATATAGTACGCTAAGATAAATGTGCTTAAGAAATTTAACGTAGGGTTTAAGAAACAGATTTCATTTTAGGACATCACTCGAGACCCAGACTCCAGGAGAAGGGCAGGCACTGCGTAGCAACATCCATATTGGAGTTTATAGCTGGCGAACTATGTTCGGTATTGTTCGCTTCGTTTGTATTCCAAGGTTCAACTGAACGTGACTCATTCTCTTGTTTCCGTAGTGCTAATCTAGTTCGGACATGCATACGTGGGAACGATGCCTACTACAGAGGAGTTGAACAATACTGCGACAAACCAGTAAGAAGCTCAATATTTTCTATTGGTTTGGGCGAATCCCTACAGCTTTTGAACTATCAGTCATGTCTCGTTAATATAACCCCGGTAATATGGGTATTATTCCGCTATATTGACGCATATTGTGTATCCGTCCCCACGAAAATTTACCTCGCTAACATTGAACCACTCAGTGCGGACTATGGACAGATAGTTTGAAGAAAACTGGGTAAATAAATATTTTTACTCGTTTTCATCTCGACAAGCTTTCTAAAACTCTCCACAAACGCAAAACAAAAACTCTAGTGAAACTTTGGGAGAAAGTGTCACTTCAGAGTTTCACTATTGTTTCTTGTTGGTTGCCTTTCTAGAGAGAGATAGGACCTGGCCATTGAACACTGGCTCTGTTTCTCACGGTTTTCCATTCAAATGAGTCACTTGCACTTCTCTTCCTATGTATGCTGCGGATCACAGAAAGCGGCCCGCTTATCACAATCCCACACGTTATCAGCAAACATCTCAAAGGACATATGGCCACACCAGTTTTCTGGACCGAGGTCATTTCAGTGTAGAAACAGACGACACGGGGAGATTGCAAGGTCGACTTTGTTTCAATAAAAATAGGACGGTCTACTTTTGGCTTTTGAAGAACTTTGGACACTTATCATAAACACACCGATGATGGCGCTGGCCGGCAAACCTTCCCTATAAAAACGTTGGGACGCTTTTAAATCGCTTGAATTCAAAAAGATTTTATTCTGGAGAACATGAAGCTAACAAATGCTTAAAGAGACAAAGATTTTCACGTTGAAATAATTGGAAACTTGTCATTTCTATATTGTCTGTATTGGCACAAGTGTGAGAAAACGCGCCGCTTTCCCTAGAAATACTGAAATCCCCATGCGTAGTCGCAAAGCAACAATGAGCAGTTTTGCATTAATCCAGAGTAGTGAGAGCGGTAGCTGCGACACATCACGGAGAGGTCGTTGGGCATCGACATCGTGTTCAAGCACCCTGGGATGTGTGAACAAACGCGTTCGGAACAAAATAGACATCTGTTTGTTTCCGAACGCTTTTGTTTTGTTTGATTTCGTTCCGAACGCTTCTGTTTGTTTTTTGTTCCGTAGCGCGTGAGAGAGCCTCCCGGCACGAGGTCTTGTCATTGACAGTGCTACGGCGCTATTTTGTGGTAGGCTAGCCCATCGGATCCTCTATACTCACAGAGCCTGGCAGATCGCCTCGAGACACAGCCGCTGAAAGTGAAAAAAAAAATAGAGCGGCAGACAAAGGGCACATAACGGGCGCCCCGCTGCGGCGAGACGCCGAAACGCACTTGTTACGAGCGGCGGAATGTCCGGTCGTGCTCCTCGTGTTCCTTAGGCTGCCGCTTCATTTCTCGACGTGTTTAAAAATACATGTTTCGGGTCCTCACCGCTGCAAAAGCTGTGCGCAGAATACCATACTTCCCGAAAAATGCTCTGTACTACAAGATCCTCGCGCTTCAAATCTGCGACCGGGCACTCTACGGCTCCGTCATCAAACTGCCAGGCTTTGTGAGTATACAGGAGGCTGGCCTTTCTTCCAGAGAGCACGTGAGTGGCATCGGGAAGTCCAAAAACCCAAGTCTACATGTTTTCAAGCACGGCGTCCCGACAGGTGTCCCTTGCGGGCAAGCACAAGCAGCAGAACGCGAGTGAAGGAGATTGGCAGGTTCGCAATTGCACGTGCTTTGTTACCCCAGCTGGAACATGGCGGCGGCCAGACGCCCTGCTTGAAATCTTGTATAAAGTGGGTTGTTAACTCTGCGTCATAACTCAATAATAAAAAATAAAAAAGACTGGCAACGGCATGGCTATGTTTCCGCTTCGCAGGCAGTGGACCCAAATTCCATACCTACGTGAGGGCGGGCGATCTTTTTCAGGGATTTGACAACGTAGATGACGGACACCATACATAGTCAATTACAACATTAAACAACAAAAATAATATAAACTATACCTAGTCTCACCCTATGATGAACTGAAGGCGAAAGCTACAAGCTTCAAGGTCCAATCACGAGGCAGTTTGAAACCAGGTGGTGTATTGCCCCGACTGCGTATCAGTGCACGATCTGAGGTACACACTCCGGAATAGGACGTGGTTCCTAACTGGCTTGTGATAGGACCTGGCTGCCCGTTTCTTTGGTCTTTAGTTTATGGTAGAGTGAGACGATGTATACTACGAGAAATACAACATCAACAACGGACGTCATTTCCAATGCTGGAAGAACCCATAACGGCTATTGATGGATCATTACACCATTCGTCATTACGAACGACTCATTAAGAACTAAATATGAACAATGGAGATGTTCATAACAACGAGACGTGACTGTGCTGTGTCTTTCAACAAGAAATATTGAGTGCTATCGCAATAGATAATTTTGATTTATTAAGAGACACAATGTAAAGGAAGATACTCACCGTTCCATCGACTCAGCATTTGTTTAGGCCTTCTCCCAAAACTTGGGCGATGTGACAATTGACTGGGTACATATACAAAGACAGAGCAGCCCTTTATCCGTGTACACCTCGTCTCCTATTCCTCGTGCTTCGCTGCCGTTACCATGGCACAACTGTACATAACTGAGAAACCCAACATTCTATGGTACGTACTCAGGCTTTCACGAACTCAATGATCACCTATGTAACGTTACATAACATTAGATAGGAACATGTTACTAAAATACTGCAGATTGATAACGTGCTTCCTTTTATATGCATACATCCTAGAAGAGCGGCATAGTCAAACTGGTGCCTTTCGCTTATTTCAATACATTCGGATTCGCAATTAGAAACCAGTCCTTACGGCGAATCTAACACTCGGAAGCTTGGAACAGAAAAGTAGGCACACAATATAAAGATAAGGTGGTCGTTCTCTACTCGGCCCTTAAAATATTCGTTGTAATCCGCCCCCCCCCCCTCCCCATTTTGGCGACAACGTAGTAAATACAGGACTGATGGTTACATACTGCACGGTAATATAGAGAATATCGGAAGGCGTCATATTAAAAACTGGCTTCCAACAAAAATGAAATATCTGATGTGACTGTTAGCTTTATTAAAATAAAGAAAATAGGGGGACTGATGAACAAGGGGGCTAGCCCACACCAGTTTGAGCTGTGTGGATCGGAAGCTCGCGCTGCAGAGCCCAGGGATACTGTGGTCAGTCCCCAGCCCTACTCGTTTGGATCTGGATCAGCATTGTACCGGCGTGCAGTCGCGTATCACTACTGCGTGGTGCACGTTAAATGCCCTGTGGTATCGGTTGTACTGTACTGGCTAAACTGCTTATCTACAGCTGGGAGACACGTCGCCCGCTTAGGCAGACTAAGTTCAGGCTGTATAAACATACACACAACAGACGAATAAAAAAACGGCTCTGTGTGCTAAATGCGTATTGCTATAGCGTTTCAGTGTATGAATAATACGAGAGAATACCTCCTGCCTATAGCAAAACACGTAAGTAGTTTGGCACATAGAAACCACTTATTGTCTACGGAAAAAACACATTAGCAATATAATCGGGGAAGAACTACAGGGATATTTTTGTCTAAAAAGAAAAGCGAAAATGAAGACATAAAACCTAAATGTTTGTCTTTATTCAGTTCGGAATATCAACGTCAGAATATGTCATGGATTGTTCAGAATACAAAGAATGTGCATCTGTCGAATTAATAATATTTACGAGCATATGCACTCCACTTCATATTCGAAGAATGCAAGGTTTAAATTACCTGCAGAACTGTATTGAAGTGCTGGTACTTAAAACAAACGAATAAAAAAATCCGCTATTAAAAAATAATAAATGTGTAATTTATTTTTCAATCAAGCTCGTGTTAAACTAGATATCTAAATGCGGATGAAATTACGTTAGTTCATTTTAACATTGCACGAACAAAAACACACACGCTCAGTGTAATTGGCCGTTTTTAAAACTTATCTGGTGCTTTCTGATACATTTAAATGTACATGATATTTGTTTTCAAGATCGAGTAATAGGGAGCATTCATATGACGTCATGATTCAGTGCGGAACGGCTTTCCGCCATTGTTGATTGCAATGTTCACTCCGAGCTTGTTGTGCTCTCGTAATTGCGAAGACAGATTAGTGTCCGCCGTCGGTGTGTTTCATGTAGGTTTCTCGCAGCCATGTTTCGTGTTCTTGTGTTTTTACGTCGGTGTACGCATGGTGGATAGCGACTGTGAGTGTCCTACGGTCAAACTGAGGGAGTGTGCGTGAAAACAGCTCTCCCAAGAAACGTACCTTCGACAAACTACGTAGTGGCAATGAGGTTCACGCGTGTGCTCGGAGTCTTGGCAGACTGAACGTGCAGCTCGATGGCGTTCCAAGAGTAGAGTAAATTAATTCGAACTATTGCTTTGTACATGAAGCAAGTGCGAGCACTTTCGAGCCTTAAGCAGCGACAGCCGCTCCAGTTGGCAGTTGTAAATAAAAAGCACGTACGCTAAGTGTAAACACACGGCGTACGAAATGCAACCTATTTCACAATTTCACTGATCCTAATTATTAAACTTACGTATGTGCAGGCGTATGCGTTGAAAAAAATGAAAGACGTTCACAACTTCCTGTAACCCCGATTTAGAGCGCAGCTCTTGAGGAGGTGGAAGAGGGGAGGGTATTGAGGGGACGGTATGCCCTCCTCCTCCCCTCCTTCTTCTTTACGTGCGAAACGCGCGTCGTCGGGCAATGTCTCGGCGCGGTGCCAAAACGGCACGTGACGTTTCGGCACTTGACTTCCACCGGAACGTCACAATGAGGTTTCGTCACGGTGACCTTTCGTCACGGTGACGTTTCGTCGCGATGCCTTATGGAACATTTTTCATAATCCACAGCACGGTTACGCCGCTCAAGCCAAGAAAGAGGCGCCTCAAAGCTGCGCTCTAAAGAGATGTTTACAAATCCCTGTAATGCGAGATTAGGCCAGAGATCTTGAGGAGAAGGGCAGGGTATGGAGGGAAAGGTATTCCTCCTCGTCCTCCCCCTGCTCCTTCCTCTTCTTCTCCTAATTCCCCGCTCCTCCCCTCCTCCTCCGTCCTTCCTCCTTTTCCTTACCCCTCCCTCCTCCTCGCACCCTCCCATTCTCCTCCTCTGCACCCTCCCCTGCTCCTTCTCCCTACCTTCATCTCCTTCCAGTTTCCCCGCTAAATTTAGCTAAAACAATTGACGCCACGTGATCTTAACACCCATTTAGTTTCCCCGCTAAATTTAACCGTGATAATGATTTCACATGACTTGATGGCACGTCACCAATGAACAAATTTAGTTTCCCCGCCAAATTTAGCGGAAAAATTTACGTCACGTGATTTTACACAAGTTGAATTCCCCACTATATTTAGCGAGGAATTGAATTGTCGTTAAGGTCGCGTGAAGTCGATTTCTCGTTTTATGTAGCGGAGAAACTGAATTTGTCCGCTAAATATAACAGAAAAACGGAATTTCCCGCCAAATTTAGCGAAGAAATTGAATTTGCCCGCTGAGTCTAGCGGAGAGACTGAATTTGCCTGCTAAATTTAGCGGGGAATTGTATTGGTCTTGAGGTCACGTGACGTCAATTTTCCCGCTAAATATGACGCGATTACGCCGACGACGACGCTGCGAAGCCCAGAAACGGTCGCTGAGGTGCGCAATAAAACGTTTACTCCAGGATATTACGATCTGGCTCTAAAAACGCTGCAATTTTAAACACGTGCAAATGGCGAACTTTAGTCGCCATCCTCTTGCTTCATTGCCATCCGTGAGTTATAACGTAAAAGTCTAGCCAAAAGAATAGCGGAAAACCATCCAGAAGCTGGTCACTTGGAAACGGCCGTATTTGACCGAGTGTTTCGCGTATGCCGATGTCGCTCGTCGACTTTTCCGCTCTGCACGACGATACGCCAAATTATTTTAATATTTTTTCGGTACGAAATAATTTCTCATTTAACCAAGTCAGACCCGTAATGTTCTTCTTTTTGAAACCACTACCGTGAAGCTAACCTTACATACCAACTGCCGCGAATCACGTCTTTGACCATAGAAACCATAACAGTCGTGTTTGGAAAGCAAGTTCTATTCCTGTGATGCATCGGTTTAAGCTGAGTGCATTCGTCATGTTGAAAAACTGACAACAAAATCTAGGATAAATATCGAATATATAACAACTAGTATACGTTAATTGAACTACAACACCGAATGTGCGATGAAAGCTCCAACGAAACGTCCTTCAAGTTTAAACACAAATACTTTGAAAACCCGTTACCCTGGCGATACAAATAAAGGAATAATATTATTTTACTATGCCTCCTGTAGAGAAGTAAGAATAGTGTGTGGAATTGGCGTTCGTTCTATCCTTTGGAGCAGGCGAAACATTGTTTTCATCAATTTACAGTATGTTAATCCTAACATGTGAACTAACACAACCAGCATGTGCAAGCCACGAGATCTTCTATGTTCCTACCCCTTACAAACATATCTCGCTTTGCACTAAACCAGCAGACTGGCTAAACTTTGCTTGAAATTATAAAAAAATAGCGCATTAATAGTAATCCGGCATTCCACACATATCTCCCCACGTCGACGTTTGGCTGCAACTGCAAATTACCAGATAAGCCATCATGGCACTTTCCGTGAGATAAAGTGCTAATCCACGCTTTTTGTGTTCGGACAATGCCAAGCAACTTAGTGGTTGGCACTTCAAGCATACTCTCCAACATTTCTAGCTTTTTTGGGGTAGCATCTACATAATTAATTGCGGTTTTAATAGTTGCAAATTAAATTAATAATGTCTTAAGAACGGCTACCTTCCCACGTTCAGGTAGATGTAGGGCAAATGCGTTGAACATCATTTCTCCACTTGATTTTGAGTCGTGTCAATTAGTCGCTCAAGAGATTAATATAAACTGAAACCGACCAAGCGCTTCAATGATAAAAATTAAACTGAAGCAACCGACGCTGTGAAGCAGGCACAAATCTCAAAACGAATCATGGACAAGCTGACCTATGATTTGAGTTCCCGGTCTTTTGTTTGGAGAAAAAGTCAGTGCAACGCCTCATACATAAACTAATAAATAGGTTGTTAAACATATGAAAGCATTGATCCCCAAACTCTGCGACTCTGCGACCCAGCAAATATAAAAGCTTCCGTCGCGACACTCCGCCCCCTCTTCCCCCCCCTCCCCCAAAAAAGGTTTCCCGATGTTGCATGGTTTTCAAATTCTCTACATAAACGAGACTACATATATTTTTTAAAAATCTTAAATAGAAAGTGATTGTAGACAGTATGAGTAAGCTGGGCTGGAAACTACTGCAAAAATGAAAAAAAAAAACGTGCCAGCAGGAACGACTGCCATATCTGACTAAAGTGAACAGGTTTGTAAGAGATCATTTTCTTAGAACGAGACCTGGGTTTCAACACTGCCACAATCAATTTTGGTTTATCGTTGTGATGGCACCATTAGCTTGTTTTCATTGAGGTCCACCAGAGAAAATGTCAACCTTTTGTTGTTTTACGGGCGAAGCTCCTTAGGGGCTAGCCATGTACGTATGTAGCTCCAGCGTCCGGTGCTCGTGCTGCTCGTGAGCTCACGTGCTCACAAGCACGTGAGCACGTGCGCACGTGCTCTTGTAGGGAAAAAAAGAAAAAAAAGATGAAAATAAGATGAAAAAAAAAAGATTAGGGGCGAAGCTTCTTAGGGGTTAGCTATGTCCGTATGTAGCTCCGGCGTCCAGTGCTTGAGCTCCTGCTCGTGAGCTCACGTGCTCACGAGCACGTGAGCACGTGCTCACGTGCTCAAGTGCTCGTGTAAAGCAAAACAAGATATAAAAGATAAAAAAATCGACAGGATTTGAACCTGTGCGGGGAGACACCAATGAATTTCTAATCCATTGCCTTAACCACTCGGCCACGACTGCGGGACGAGTAGGGGGCTTTGAGATGTGGTAGTAACTCAAGAGCTAGGAATGTCATGAATGAAACTTTGCATGTAGGCGCTCAACGTGTATACAGGAGAGGGCGCTGCTGTCAAATGCATATATAATCGCGTTAAACTTTGCATGCATTGGCTGAACGTTTATAGACGAGAGGGCGCTGCGGTTAAATGCTCAAATGCGTATATAACCACGTTCCATACAACACATTCTCTTTCTGACATGGATGAAAACGAACGAAAGGCTCCGTATGCTGCGGCTCAGCGTCTACGCAGAGAAGCACCACCAGAGCTTCGCCCCAATCAACATCATTCACCACGTGAAGATATGGTCAATTTTTCTTTTTGCTTTAATTTCGCTTCCCAAGCCGGCTTGCGAGCCCCTCTGAGTTTGTAACAAACATCCATGAGTCGTGACGCACAGCTTGGATTACACTAAATTAAGATATTCAGACTGCGTTTATCAATGAATTTAGAATATGGGTTGTCAGCACTCGTTCTGACCTAAGAACACGTTATGAAACAACATTCATGGTCCGAATAAATGCTACAGTTGATTTTTTCCTTGGAGTTGAGACGTTGAGTGCTTCAATGGAGGCGAACAGAAATAGATGTCGAATTGATTAGCGTGCAGCATAGGCCATCAGTGTGTATTGTGTGCCGTAATAAAAAAGCAGCGTGCTTGCAGTGTCATTAACTCAATGTTTCACATTCCTCCCCGTATCAATATATCACCACAAATCATATCCAATTTTTCACGCGCAGTACGTCAGGCGAATAAATCCTGGGCACGTCCGCAATTTATTTTACAATTAAAATAAGAGCAGCAACTTGATACAACAGAAATAACAATTTTAATAGACGTTTCGCCTCCCAAGCGAGAGGCATCTACAGTGTCACAAAGCAAATGCAAGGTTCAACTTCAAGTCAACCTATTTATCAGGAATGTCCGCATAGGCTTCGTGGAGAGGCCGCGGTTGTTGTAACACACAGATGTGTCCCTGCCCCCCCCCCCCCCCCATCTTCCTACCCCGCCAAGATTGTCGTGGCAGCAAAGTCGATATAATACCCCATTGTCCACGCATGGTTCACAAGTGCAGTCTTCAGTGGAGTCGCGTGGGATACGTACGTGACGTCACGTTTCTTGTTTCTGAGTCTGGTCTTTCTCCTCCGTCCGGTTTCATGAATGTAGGATGCTGGGCACTCACAGCAGGCGATCTTGTAGATAACGCCTCTCTGGACGTTCGCCGCGGTAGGGTCCTTTGGTTTGGAAAAAGAATTTTAAATGGTTATTTATGGCTTGTAAACAGTTCGAATGTCAAGGGGCCTCAAAGTGCTGCTCAGAGATTCGGAGACTTCTTGGACATAGGGGATGCACACTATATTCTTATCTCTTTCCCTTTCGCAAGGTTGCACATTTTGTTTCATTTGGTTGTTGACCTCGTGAGCAAACCGCTTTGGGTAGTTACATTTCTTCAAAGCTTCTTGTAAATGAGTCATCTCAATTGCGCCATGGAGCTACTTAAATGGCACGATTCCGAGTCAAGAGGTCCAACGAGTCAAGAGATCCAACAAGTCGAATTATCCAATATGGAACTCTTTACTCGTTGGATACCTTGCCGCGTTGGGTCTCTTTGCCTACATGAATGATCCAACGCGTCAATAGTTCCAATATTGGATCTCTTGACTTGCCATGCGATCGATTTTTCGAAAGAGGGGAGGGGGATGCTTATGAAAAAAAAATCACGGAACAAAAAGAAAGAAGAGGAAAAGGGAGAAAAGCACGAGCTAAATGTCTTCATGTCCGCTTTTCGTTGGCCTCCCCGATCTTGACCCATGCGATGTTTTAGCTCGCAATGCAGGATTCCGAGTCAAGAGATCCAACAAGTCAAAAGATCCAATATTGCAGCTTTTGACTCGTTGGGATTCTTGACTCGTTGGAACTTTTGACTCACCTTGGATATCTTGACTCGTTGGACCTCTTGACCCATTTTGGATCTCTTCACTAATGTCTGCCGAGTCAAAAGATACAATGCGTCAAGATATACAAAATTGGATTTCTTGGCGCGTTCGAAATCTTGATTCGCCATGCGATCGATTATTCGAAGGAGGGGAGGAGGCTGACTATAAAAAAGAAATATACCGGACAAAAACAAAAAGAGAAAGGGGAAAAAAACACGGTCTAATTGTTATCATGTCCGCTTTGCGTCGGCCTCCCCGACCTCGAACCATGCGATGTTTAACTCACAATGCAGTTCTGCTGCGCGTGTTACGTTTGGTTTCGAAAAAACAAAAATGGTGCAACTTCTGTTTTTATAATTTAATATTTGCGTTTAAAAGGCATTATCGTAGGGGGACAAATAAAGTCAGCACCGGCCTTGTACTTTCATGTGTCTTTTTTTGTTTGAGTATTCGTTTTCTTTTATGCGCTGTAGGTCTTTTTGAGAAAAATTGTCACTTGAGACGGCGCAATCTACCAATGATAGGGGATTATAATAATACTTTTTACGAAAAATGCCGGCGGTCGAAGCGCTTTCTAACGCTGAAACGGTCGTTAACACTATGCCCCGTGGCCACTACCAACACAAAAGACGATGAGACAATCCCCTTCTTTCCTGAACGCGAACTGATCGCGCTGAAGATCCCAGGATCCTGGTTTCAATCCCCACCACTGCCCGTTTCGATCTGAATGAGCATAGTACCGGCGTGCGGACGTGTATCACTACTGCCTGAGGCACATTAAAGACTCCAGGCTAGTGGTTGTACTGAACTGGCTAAATTTCTCATCTACAGCTGGGAGACTCGTCGCACGTGGAGGTAGAACAAGTTCTATGCTGATAAACATACACACAACCCAATTTTTTTCGAACGCGAACTGATACCAACACAAAGGGCAAGAAAAGAAAAATCCCTGGGACACCCCCCGATTACGCGCCCACGAGGTCGGCAACTTTTCAACTTAAAGGAAACGTCGTAGTGCCGCGGGTCCAAATAAAAGGAAGGCTTGTTTGCAACATTCCCATGTCATATTTTTCCACGAACACCGCTGAGGTTGAACACCAGAACTCTACTCTTCTTTCATGCAGTTATAAGTTTATGAACCTCTTCGTATCAATTTCGGGGCAAGGGGAGAGAAAAACCATGTTTGGAGGATCTCTGGCAATGTCGGAGTAAAACGCCAGCTAGCAGCATATATTGCCGCAAGCGCAGCTGGCCAAGCAGGTGGTGCGCCCGTGGCGTAACGGTTATCGTGCTTGCCTCCTACGCAAAAAGCTGAGTTTCGACGCCTGGCCGCCGATACGCCTTTTGTTGTTTCCTTTAATGTCACGTTCTGGAAAATTTGAGAACCCTGTTTCTTATTTAAGGTTAAAACGTTCAAGGCACCGCACTTTCTACATCGATTGTTCCAGAAGCCCACGCGTCTACATAAGAGGCTCCGCCTGGCGAGCCGGCGTCAGTCTCGCCCCAGTGTTCGACCATGCTGTTTTGTTGCCATCGACGCCTGCGTGTGTCTCTTCTCTTCGTGTATTCGTTTCCTTTTATGCGCTGTAGGTTTTAAGATAAAAAAATAGCCACTTGAGACGGCACAAGCTACCAATCTAAGGGCATTATAATAATCCTCTAAAAACGCAAGCAAACGAAGAGCTTTCTAACGAAGGGCTTTCTAACCACCACGAGCAGAAAAGGCAATGAGACAATCACCTCCTTTGCTGAACGCGAACTGATACTAACACGAAGGGCAACAAAAGAAAAATCCGGGGACACCCCAGCAACTACGCACCCACGAGGTCGGCAACCTTCCAACTTAAAGGAACCGTCATATTGCCGCGGGTACAAAAAAAGAAGTCTTATCGGCAAGATTCTCATGTCATAGTGTTCCACGAACACCTCTGAGGTTGAACTCCAGAACTACACTATTCTTCCATTCAGTTTTATGCTTAGGAACCTTTTAGTATCCACTTTGGGGCAAAGGGGACAAAAGCTGTGTTTGGGCGATCTCTGTCAAGGTCAGAGTAAAACGCCAGCTAGCAGCATATATTGCCGCGTGAGGTACTGGCCAAGCAGGCAGTGCGCCCATGTTAAAGCGCGATCCAAACCAACGCGTTTTTGTGCACGCGTAGGTCGAGCGCTTCCCGGAAATGGCGTATTTCGCGACGTCGCGCTGATTCCTTACGCATTCTGGCGCGCATATGAAAGTTGAATAATTTCAACTTTTTATGAACGCGCACAAAAACGCGCTGTGACGTTGTAGGGCGCTCCTTTCTTATATCCTCTCGCGGCCAATTGGTGGAGGGCGGCAGTTCTGGCTCCCCGTTTCTTCGCCGTCTGGCGCAGATGCTCTCCGCTTGCTCGAAGGCGCACGTCCTAACCATCGCGCATGGTTGTGACTCAGAAAGAACAACGGAAACAGCAAAAACCTCAAAAAATACGCAAATTCCGGGAAGCGCTCGACCTACGCGCGCAAAAAACGCGTTGGTTTGTATCGCCTCTCACTGGAAACGCCGATGTTCGACGCCAGACCGCCGATACAACTTTTTGTTGTTTCCGTAATGTCGCGTTCTGGTTAATTCCAGAACCCTGTTGCTTATTCGAGGTTACAACGTTCAAGTTTCCGAACGTTATACACTGATGGTTTCAATTGGCAATACTGAATATATACACAGTTGGGCACGAACGATTGGGAATCCCGTTTGTATTATCGGACTCCTCATTGAAAAAGTCTTAACTGGTTCCACTTTTGAAACCCAATTGAGCATTGCCAATTTGAAATAGTTGGGAACGACCAATTGGAAATACCATTTGTGATATCAAAGTCGTTATTAAAAAATAACAATTTGTTCTAATTGTCAAAACAGAATTGAGCATTGCCAATTGGAAACAATTGGGCACGACCAATTGTAAAAAGCGTTTGTAATTTCAGACTTCTTTTTGAAATAGTCTTAATTCGTTTCACTTCCCGAAACCCAATTCAGCATTGCCAATTGGAAACCGTTGGGAACGACCAATAGGAAAAACCGTTTGTGATATCAGACGCGCCATTGAAAAAATCTCAAGGGGTTCCACTTCTCTTAACCCAATTGAGCATTGCCAATTGGAAACAGTTGGGAACGACCAATTGGAAACACCATCTGTGATTTCGAGCTCCTCAGTGAAACAGTTTTAATTGGATCCACTTGTCGAAACATAATTGAGCATTACCAATTGGAAGCAGTTGGGAACGACCAATTGGAAAAACCGTTTGTGATATTGCCACGAATTAAGGCGACGAGAAGGCGAAGAGTGAACTGAAGATAAAGATTTAATGGGCGAACTTGTGCCAACCAAAAATAAGTAAAGAACGAAAGAGCGTCGATGCAGCAGAAAAGCAGGCGGCGATTCGGCGGCGACAACAGAGAGCGCGAGCGAGACTGACTCGACAAGGTCGCGGGCAGCTGCTTATCTAGAGTGCGTCGTTATCTCGAAAGTTCGGCAAAGAAAGTTCGAGCGTCGCGCGCTCGGGGCGATGATGAACTGGCACTTTCGAGAACAACAAAGCAAAGGGAAAGTTACAATTAGTGCGAGAATGAATGGGAATCTTCTAGAAGACCGTGACCGAGCGTTGCTTTCTCGGCTCTGCGGGCGGCATTATCCCCCCTTTTATACACTGATAACCCATTTCGGACTCGTCATTGAAAAATCTCAATCGGTCTAATTGCCTAATCCCAATTGACCACTGCCAATTGGGAACAGTTGGGAACGACCAATTGGAAAAACCGTTTGTGATTTCGGACCCCTCATTGAAAAAATATCAATCAGTTCTAATTGCCAAAACCCAATTGAGCCTTGCCATTTGCGAACTGTTGGAGCACGACCGATTGTGAAATCCGTTTGTGATTTCGGATTCCTCAGTGAAAAGTCTTAATTGGTTCTGAAGTAACCAGAGGTCTCTTAAATTTATTTACAGCGAAGACTATTTACAGTATGAAATATTTACATCAGTATACATCGCAGACCTGTCCCGTCGGTGTGTTCTGTCTCGAGCTCCCTTGCACCCGTGCCGCTTCTTCCTTCTCTACCACGCCAGTAGGCTTGTCCGCTGCAGAAGCTCTCCCCTAGCAAGAAGGTCCAGGTTAGGATCTGCTTGCGAATAGGTTCGGATTCCATGTAACAGACGGTCGCCGGTTTCGAGGGGTTTTGTGGCATGTCAGGAAGGTTGTGAGTCTCGTTCCGCTTTTTGGTTGGTTGCTAAATCGTTGGAATGTCTGGGCTGCGTTCCGGAGGCCGAACGGCATGCGCAGATATTCATACAAACCAAACGGCGTAATAATTGCAGTCTTTGGGATGTCGGACGGCTCGACAGGTATTTGGTGATAGGCTTTCACCAAGTCTATCTTTGAGAATATTGTTGCGCCATGCAGGGAGCTTGTGAAGTCCGCTATGTACGGTAACGGGTAGCGGTCAGGGACTGTGGCGTTGTTGAGTGCCCGGTAGTCGCCGCAGGGTCTCCAATCTCCAGGCTCTTTTTTCGGCACCATGTGGAGTGGTGACGCCCAGGGACTTGAGGACGGGCGAATGATTCCCATCTCGAGCATGTGCTCGAACTCCTGGCGGGCTACTTTCAGACGTTCTGGTGCCAGTCGTCGTGGACGTGCATGGGTGGGTGGTCCTGTCGTCACAATGTGGTGGGTGATATCGTGTTTAACAGGACGTTGGAAATTGCTTGGGCGCGTTAAACTTGGAAATTCTTGAAGTAGCTTTTGGTAGGGAGACTGAGGGGTCAAGCATCCCACACTTTCAATGATGGGAGTGGTGCATGCGATTCCCTGCACTACCAGATTTGTTGTAGCATCTATTAGTCGTTTGCCCTGCATATCAACCATCAGGTTGTAGTGGCGAAGAAAATCGGCACCGAGAATTGGATACGACACGTCCGCAACTAAAAATATCCATCGGAGAACTCTTCGTAGCCCGATGTTAAGAGTCATGGTCTGTTCGCCGTAAGTGGCGATGGGCGTCTTATTTGCGGCTTGTAGTATGGAAGGCGTTTGCTTGGATCTTTTTGCAACACCAGAGCTGGGTACGACGCTTACCTCTGCACCGGTGTCGACAAGGAAACGGAAACCAGAGTCACGATCAGTTATAAAGAACAAGCGGCTAGGGTGGTTACCGGCACCACTCGCCGCCTCTAGTGGTGGGTTGACGCATTTCCCGAGGCTGAGCAGGGGAAAACGCAGTTGCGGGCGTCTTCTCCGAAGGTTCGGTGGTACCAGCAAAGCCTAGTCTCCGGTGGTTTCGCCCGGGTTGGGGCCGGAGACCCGCGGCGAGGACGAGTTGAAAGGCGTCGCTTGTGTGGTGAAGGAGAGCGGGTTGCGATGGCTGATATCCGCACTGAGAGATTTTGCATCTCCCGATGGAACTCCGCTCGTATGTCTTCGAGTGTGCAAGGTGTATCGCAAGGCGCCGCTTCTGAGAGGTGTGGCCGCTGATCCTGAAGTACGGCGACCTGTGTGGACGTTGGAGTCGAGACGTCCATGACAGCATCTGCCAGTTGGGCAAGTTCGGGTAAAACCAGCCCAGATGCAGATGCGAGGATCATCCGTACATTGACGGGCAGCCGTTGAAGAAACAACTCTCGGAGGACGGCTGTGTCGAAGGTTGGAGCCTTCGCACCCAGAAGTTGTTGAAGGCGCCTGAGTAGTTGGGAAGGTTTTCTGTCTCCCAACTCTTCTGACGATATAAGTTGCTGGAGTCGTCGTTGTTCTGACTCTGAAGTCCTTTTTACAAGTTCTGCTTTCAGAACGTCGTAGGGGGAAATAGCGGGCGGGTCGAGGATGATGTCTCGTATTTCCATGGCGGTTTCAGGTGGTAATGCGGCCACGACGTGATGAAACTTTTGCGCTTG
This sequence comes from Ixodes ricinus, assembly GCA_037355805.1. Lineage (NCBI taxonomy): Eukaryota > Metazoa > Arthropoda > Arachnida > Ixodida > Ixodidae > Ixodes > Ixodes ricinus. Next base: position 46,975 of record JAZHYW010005862.1, read on the forward strand.
AGAAATTACCTTGCTGGTGATAAACTGGCTCTCTACTTGCGCGAACCATACTTGAGGATCAGAGGACCAGAATTTCGGAAGGCGTAGTTGATGAAGGGCAGCAAGGTCAGACGGTGGAGGGTCTTCAGAGGTTGCCATAAGCAGGTCAGTCGGGCGTGATCCGGGTCACCACTTGAAGTAACCAGAGGTCTCTTCAATTTATTTACAGCGAAGACTATTTACAGTATGAAATATTTACATCAGTATACATCGCAGACCTGTCCCGTCGGTGTGTTCTGTCTCGAGCTCCCTTGCACCCGTGCCGCTTCTTCCTTCTCTACCACGCCAGTAGGCTTGTCCGCTACAGTTCCAATTGTTGAAACCCACTTGAGCATTGCCAATTGAAAGCAGTTGGGAATGACCAATTGAAAAAAAACTGTTTGTGATTTCAGACTTCTGATTAAAAAAGTATTAATTGGTTCCAATTCTTGAAACCCAACTAAGCTTTGCCAATTGCAAGCAGTTGGGAACGACCAATTGGAATAACTGTTTGCGATTTCAGACTCATGATTGAAAAAGTATTGATTGGTTCCAATTGCCGAAACCCAATTGACAATTGACAATTGGAAGCAGTTGGGAACGACCAATTAAAAAAACCGTTTGTGATTTCAGTCTTCTCATAATAAAAAAATCAACTGGTTCCAATTGTCAGAACCCAATTGAGTATTGCCAATTCGAAACAGTTCGGCATGACCAATTAAAAACCGTTAGGGATTTTGGACTCCTTCTTGAAAAAGACTTAATTGGTTCCAATTGTTGAAACCCAATTGAGCATTGCCAATTGAAAACAGTTGGAAACGACCAATTGAAAATAACATTTGTGATTTCGGACTCCTCATTGAAAAATCTCAATGGGTTCCAATTGTCTAAACCCAATTGAGCATTGCCAATTGAAACCACTTGGGAACGACTAGTTGCGAAAACCGTTTGTCATTCCAGACTCCTCATTGAAAAGGTCCTAATTGGTTTTAACTGTAGAAACCCAATTGAGTATTACCAATTGAAAACAGTTGGGCACAACCAATTGGAAAAACCATTTGTGATTTCGGACACCTCATTGAAGAAGTCTTAATTGATTCCAATTGACTAAACCGAATCAAGCATTGCCGATTGGAAACAGTTGGGCACGACCAATTGAGAAAACCATTTGTGATCTCTGACTCTTCCTTGAAAAAATTATAATTTGTTTCGATTTCGGAAACCCAACTGAGCATTGCCAATTGAAAACAGTTGGGAACGACCGACTGGACAAAACATATGTGATTTCGAAGCCCTCTTCGGAAAAATATCAATTAGTTCCAATTGTCGAAACCCTTTTGAGCATTGCCAATTGGAAACTGTTGGGAATGACCAATTGGAAAAACCATTTGTGATTTCGGAACCCTCATTGAAAGAATGTCAATTAGTTCCAATTTTCGAATCCCAATTGAGCATTGCCAACTGGAAACAATTGGGCACGACCAATAGGGAAAACCGTTTGTAATTTCGGACTCCTTGAAAAAATCTGAATTTGTTCCACTTGTCAAAACGTAATTGCGCATTGGCAATTGGAAACAGTTGCGAATGACTAATTGGAAAAACCGTTTGGAATATCAGAGTCGTCATTTAAAACGTCCTAATTGGTTCTACTTTGAAAAACCCAAATGAGCATAATCAATTGGAAACAGTTAGGAACGACCACTTGGAAAAACCGTTAGTGATATCAGATTCCTCATAGAAAAAATCTCAATAAATTCCAATTGTCTAATCCTAATCGAGCATTGCCATTTTGAAAGAGTTGGGAACGACCATTTGAAAAAACTGTTTGTGATTTGGGACTGCTCCATGAAAAAGTCTTAATTGGTTCCAATTGTAGAAACAAAATCGAGCATTGCTAATTGAAACAGTTGGAAGACCAATTGGAAAAACCGTCTGTGATATTAGACTCGTCATTGAAAAAGTCTTAATTGGTTCCCCTCGTCAAAACCCAATTGAGCATTGCCAATTGGAAACAGTTGGGAACGGCGAATTAGAACAACCATTTGAGATATCAGACTCGTCATTGAAAAAATCTAAATGGGTTCCACTTGTGTAAACCCAATATAGCATTGCCAATAAAAACCAGTTGGACATGACCAATTGGGAAAACCACTTTCGATTTCGAACTCCTCAATGAAAAAGTCTTAGCAGTATTGGCAGTTGGAAGCAGTTGGGCACGACCAATTGGAAAACCCAATTGTGACTTGGGACTCATCATTTAAAAATATGTCAATTGATTCCAATCCCCAAAACCCAATTCAGCTTTGCCCATCGAAACCAATTGGACACGACTAATCGGAAAAACTGTTTGTGATTTCGGACTGCTCATTTAAAAAAATACAAATTGGTACCAATTGTGGAAACCCAATTGAGCATTGCCAATTGAAAACAGTTGGGAACGACCCATTGAAAAAAGCGTCAGATTTCGAACTCCTCATGGAAAAGATCTTAGTTGGTTCCAATTGTGGAAACACAATTGAGTATTTCAAAATGTAACCACTTGGAAACGACCAATTCGGAAACCGTTTGCTATTTCGGACTCATCATTGAAAAAATCTGAATGGGTTGCAATTGTCTAAACCCAATAGGGCATTGCCAATCGAAACCAGTTGGGAACGACAAATTGGGGAAACCATTTCTGATTTTGGACTCTTCATTGAAAAAGTCCCAATTGGTTACAATTGTCTAAACCCAATCGAGCATTGCAAATTGGAAACAGTTGGGCACGACCAATTGGGAAAACCGTTTGTGATCTCGGACTTTTCCTTGAAAATATCTTAATTGGTTTCAAATGTAGAAACCCAATTGAGCATTGCCAATTGGAAACAGTTGGGAACGACCAATTGGAAAAACCGTTTGTGATTTCGAACCCCTCATTGAAAAAATGTCAATTGGTTCCAATTCTCAAATCCTAATTGAGCATTGCCAATTGGAAACAGTTTAGCACGACCAATTAGGAAAACCGTTTGTGATTTCGGACTCCTTGAAAAAGTTATAATTGGTTCCAATTGTCGAAACCCAACTGACCATTCGCAATACGAAACAGCTGAGAATGACCAATTGGAAAAGCCGTTTGTGATTTCGGACTCCTCCTTGCAAAAGTCCAAATTGGTTCCACTTGTCAAAACCCAATTGAGCATTGCCAATTGGGCAGAGTTTGGAACGACCCATTGGAAAACCCGTGTGTGATATCAGGTTCGTCATTCAAAGAATCTCAATGGGTTCCAATTATCTAAGCCCTATCGAGCATTGCCATTTGGAAAGAGTTGGGCACGACCGATTGGGAATCCCGTTTTGATTTCGGACTCCTCCTTAAAAAGTCCTAATTGGTTCCACTTGTCGAAACACAAATGAACATTGCTAATTGAAAAGACTTGGGAACGACCAACTGGAAAAACCATTTGTGATATCAAACTCGTATTAAAAATATCAATTGCTTCAAATTGTCAAATCCCACTTGAGCATTGCCAATTGGAAAGTGTTGGGCACGACCAGTTGGAAAAACCATTTGTTATTTCGGACTCCTCATTGAAAAAATCTTAATTCTTGAAGCCCAATTGAGCATTGCCAATTGGAAACAGTTGGGCACGACCAATTGGAAAAACCATTTGTAGATTTCGGACATCTCATTGAAAAAGTCTTAATTGGTTCCAATTGCCCAGACACAATCGAGCATTGCCAATTGGAAACAGTTGGGCACGACCAATTGGGAAAACCGTTTGTGATCTCTGACTCCTCCTTGAAAAAATTATGATTGGTTCCAATTTTCGAAACCCAATTGAGCATTGCCAATTGAAAACAGTTGGGAGCGGCCAACTGGAAAAAGACATTTGTGATTTCGGAGTTCCCTTTGGAAAAATATCAATTAGTTCCAATTGTTGAATCCCTATTGAGCATTGCCAATTGGAAACAGTTGGGAATGACCAATTGGAAAAACGTTTGTGATTTCTGAACCCTTATTGAAAAAATGTCAATTTGTTTAAATTGTCAAATCCCAATTGAGCATTGCCAATTAATAATATAATATTATAATCGTTTATTCTCACTCCAAAGGAGTGTGGAGAGCAGGGAAAAAAGCTGCAGTGGCAGCTTTACAGGCCCCTGCCCCCAACACTTTACATCGGGTACAGTATAAAATTCAAACTAAATAATCAACTCAAAGCATATCAGGACATTTAAAGACTAACCAACTAAGAGGCGAATAACAATACATAGATAAACGCACAAAATATACACCGGGTTAAGTAATAATGTAGTAATGATAACGCAAATATTATGACTGGTGAATCAGCATAAATAACACACTATACATGCAGCACGCCATACATACACGCATACATACATGCATACATACATGAATACATACCTAGTCAAGTAAAACATAAGGTGATGAAATTGCAGACATCATGATGCACGAAAAACAAGCAAAAACCATACATACAAACTATACAACAAGGTCACATAAAAAAATACTACAGCGAGAAACCATACATACATACTATACAACAAGGTCACATAAAAAATGATCATGCCCAATTGGAAACAATTGGGCATGATCATTTGGGAAAACCGTTTGTGATTTCGGACTCCTCCTTGAAAAAATCTTAATTTGTTCCACTTGTCAAAACCCAATTGAGCATTGGTAATTGGAAACAGTTGCGAATGATCAATTGGAAAAACCGTTTGTGATATCAGAGTCGTCATTTAAATGTCCTAATTGGTTCCACTTTGAAAAACCCAATTGAGCGTGGTCAATTGGAAACAGTTGGGAACGACCAAATGGAAAAAAACGTTAGTGATATCAGATTCCTCATAGAAAAAATCTCAATGGATTCCAATTGTCTAAACCCAATCGAGCATTGCCATTTGGAAAGAGTTGTGAACGAATAATTGAAAAAAACCTTTTGTGATTTCGGACTCCTCCTTGAAAAAGTCTTAATTGGTTCCAATTGTAGAAACAAGATTGAGCATTGCAAATTGAAACAGTTTGGAACGACTCATTGGAAAAACCGTCTGTGATATTAGACTCGTCATTGAAAAAGTCTTAATTGGTTTCATTTGTCGAAGCCCAATTGAGCATTGCCAATCGGAAACAGTTGAGAACGGCGAATTAGAACAACCGTTTGTGATATCAGACTCGTCATTGAAAAAATCTCAATGAGTTCTAATTGTCTAAACCCAATTTATCATTGCCAATTGGAAACAGTCGGGGCACGAGCAATTGTGAAACCCGTTTGTGATTTTGGACTCCTCCTTGAAAAAGTCTTAATTGGTTCCACTTGTCGAAATTCAAATGAGCCTTGCCAATTGGAAACAGTTGGGAACGACGAATTGGAATAACAATTTGTGATGTCAGACTCGTCATTAAAAATATCAATTGGTTCTAGTTGTCAAAACGCAAATGAGCATTGCCAATTGGAAACACTTGGGAACGACCAATTGGAAAAACCGTTTGTGATATCAGACGCGCCATTGAAAAATGTCATAATTGGTTTCACTTGTCGAAACCCAATTGAGAATTGCCAATTGGAAACAGTTGGGAAAGACCAATTTGAAAAACCGCTTGTGATATCAGACTCGTCTTAGAAAAAATCTCAATGGGTTCCGCTTGTCTAAACCCAATATAGCATTGACAATAAAAACCATTCGGGCACGACCAATTGAGAAAACCGGTTGTGATTTCGAACTCCTGAATGAAAAAGTCTTAATTGATTCCAATTGTCGAAACCCAATTGAGCATTCCCAGTTGGAAGCAGTTGGGCACGACCAATTGGAAAACCCAATTGTGACTTCGGACTCATTATTTAAAAATATCTCAATTGATTCCAATCGTCAAAACCCAATTCAGCATTGCCCATCGAAACCAATTGGGAACGACTAATCGGAAAAGCTGTTTGTGATTTCGGACTCCTCATTTAAAAAAATACAAATTGGTTCCAATTGTGGAAACCCAATTGAGCATTGCCAATTGGAAACAGTTGGAAACGACCCATTGGAAAAAGCATCTGATTTCGAACTCCTCATGGAAAAAATCTTAATTGGTTCCAATTGTGGAAACATAATTGAGTATTTCCAGTTGAGACCAGTTGAAAACGACCAATTGGGGAAACCGTTTGTTATTTCGGAATCATCATTGAAAAAATCTCAGTGGATTCCAATTGTCTAAACCCAATAGGGCATTGCCAATTGAAATCAGTTTGGAACGACAAATTGGAGAAACCATTTCTGATTTTAGACTCTTCATTGAAAAAGTCCAAATTGGTTCCAATTGTCTAAACCCAATCGAGCATTACCAATTGGAAACAGTTGGGCACGACCTATTGGGAAAACCGTTTGTGATCTTGGACTTTTCCTTTAAAAAATCTTAATTGGTTCCAAATGTCGAAACCAAATTGAGCATTGCCAATTGAAAATAGTTGAGAACGACCAATTGGAAAAACAATTTGTGATATCGGAACCCACATTGAAAAAATATCATTTGGTTCCAATTGTCGAAACCCAATTGAGCATTGCCAATTGAAAACAGTTGGAAACGACCAATTGGAAAACCGTTTGTGATTTCGAACCCCTCATTAAAAAAATGTCAATTGGTTCCACTTGTCAAAACCAAATTGACCATTGGCAATAGGAAACAGTTGGGAATGACTTATTGGAAAAACCGTTTGTGATTTCGAACACCTCCTTGAAAAAAGTCCTAATTGGTTCCACTTGTCAAAACCCGATTGAGCATGGCCAATTGGACACAGTTTGGAACGACTCATTGGGAAAACCGTTTGGGATATCAGATTCGTCATTGAAAGAGTCTCAATGGGTTCCAATTGTCTATAGCCAATCGAGCATTGCCATTTGGAAAGAGTTGGGAACGACTAATTGGAAAAACCGTTTGTGATTTCGGACTCCTTGAAAAAGTCCTAATTGGTTCCTACTTGTCAAAACCCAATTGAGCATGGCCATTTGGAAACATTTGGGAACAACCAGTTGGAAAAACCGTTATTGATATCAGATTCGTCATTGAAAGAATCTCAATGGGTTCCAATTGTCTAAACCCAGTCAAGCATTGTTATTTGGAGAGAGTTGTGAACGACCAATTGGAAAAACCGTTTGTGATTTGGGACTCCTCCTTGAAGAAGTGTTTATTGGTTCCACTTGTGGAAACCCGACTGAGAATTGTCAATAGGGAACGGTTGGGAACGATGAATCGGAACAACCGTTTGTGATATCAGACTCGTCATTGAAAAAATCTCAATGGGTTATAATTGTCTAACCCCGATTTATCATTGCCAATTGGAAACAGTTGGGCACGACCATTTGGGAAACCCGTTTCTGATTTCGGACTCCTCCTTGAAAAATCCTAATTGGTTCCACTTGTCGAAACACAATTGAGTATTGCCCTTTGGAAACAGTTGGGAACGACCAATTTTAAAAACCGTTTGTGATATAAGACTCGTCATTAAAAACGTCAATTAGTTCAAATTGTCAAATCCCACTTGAGCATTGCCAATTGGAAAGTTTTGGGCACAACCAGTTGGAAAAACCGTTTGTGATTTTGGCCTCCTCATTGAAAACGATTGATTTGTTCCTATAGTGGAAACCCAATTGAGCATTGCCAATCGGCAAGAGTTGGGCGCGATTAATTTGGAAAACCCTTTCTGATTTCGAACTCCTCATTGAAAAAATCTCAATTGGTTCCAATTGTCGAAACCCAATTGAGCATGGCTAATTGGACACAGTTAGGAACAACCAATTAAAAAAACGCTTGTATTTTCGGACTCCTTATTGAAAAAATCTCAAATGGTTCCACCTGTCGAAAGCCAATTGAGCATTGCCCAACGAAACGAATATGGCACGACTAATCGGAAAAACTGTTTGTTATTTTGGACTCCTCTTTAAAAAATACAAATAGGTTCCAATTGTGGAAACCCAATTGAGCATCGCCAATTGGAAACAGTTGGGAACGACCCATTAGAAAAAGCGTCTGTGATTTCAAACTCCTCATGGGAAAAATCTTAATTGGTTCCAATTGTGGAAAACCAAGTGAGCATTGCCAATTGCAAACAGTTGGGCACGACCCATTGGAAAAAGCGTCTGTGATTTCGAACTCCTCATGGAAAAAATCTTAATTGGTTCCAATTGTGGAAAACCAATTTAGCCTTGCCAATTGGAAGCAGTTGGGCACGACCAATCGGGAGAACTCTTTGTGATTTCGGACTCCTCATTGAAAAGTCTGAATTGATTCCAAATGTCGAAACTCAATTAAGTATTGCTACTAGAAACCACCTGAGCATCGCCACGTCGGAAGGCTGCTCATGGTTTGTGACACTTGGACAATGAAACACTAGTAGATAATTTTTGACATTTATATAAATTAGATATTCACTTATTTGGCCTCCTTTGCTTTGTGGTCGTCCTGTTGTTCAGGCGGTGCTCAGTTCTTTTCCAAGAGATGTTTTGTTTTTGTGTAAATTGGTTACTGGTGCCGGTGACAGGCAAAAGTGGCTTGAGGGTACAGAACTCGCAAGAATTCGTCCTATGTTTCTGTGTAGAGACCGTCTTTCCGAATGTAGGCATTTTTTCTTTCGATGTAGTTTCCCTTTTCACTAAAGTTTGTAACGGTGTTGTCATTTATGTCTCATGCGAACGTTTATTTGATGATTAATGCCTGGTAACGCGAACGTCTTTTCGCGTTGTTGATATTATTTTGCTTTTATGAGTTTGCTTTAATCCATGCTTCTTCGCCTTCCGTGGAGAGACGTATCATCAGGTGAACGAGTGTCCGATGGAAAGCTCGGTATGTGTCAGTGTTGCCAGTCTGGTTATGGAGCATATTGTGGAGTAAGTGCTGAAAAAGTTGCGTTCCCGGTCAAAATTTACCGCCGATATGTGAATGACACTTTCGTCATTCTAGACATGTCATGCTAACGATTTTCACCGTGAATTAAACAGTGTTCACCCCGCGGCACAGTTATCTTGCGAGGCAGAAGAGCAGGGCAAATTGCCCTTCCTAGATGTGTGTGTAATGAGGACAGTCAAACCAAACCATAGGATTGAAACTGGTGTGTACCGCAAACCATGTAAAACAGATAATTATTTTTTGTCCCCTCATTCAGTGCAACACAAGAATTAAGTAAGGGGGTCCTTTGTACGCAGATCAAATACTGTGCCATCTAACGAGCTCCATGGCGCAACATGAGATGACACACTTACAAGAAGCTTTGTAGAGCTATAACTACCCAAAGCGGTTTGTTCACGAGGTCAACAATCGAATGAAACAAAATGTGCAACTTTGCGAAACAGAAAGAAATAATAATGTAGTGTGCATCCCTTATGTCAAAGGAATCTCCAAACCTCTTAGCCGGGCTCTGAGGACCCTTGACATTCCAACTGCTTACAAGCCAAACAAAACTATTTGAAATTCCTTTTCCAAACTAAAGGACTATACCCCGGCGAACGTCGGACGTAGGCGTTATCTACAAGATCGCCTGCAGTGACTGCCCAGCATCCTACATTCGTGACACTGGATAGAGGAGAGAGACCAGACTCAAATAACACAAGCGTGACGTCACGTACGCATCCCACGCGACGCGACTAAAGACTGAACTTGTGGACTATGCGTGAACAATTCTGTATTCTTTTGACTTTGCGGCCGCGACGACCTTGGGGGGCGGAGGGGGGGGGAGGAGGATAGATGGGGGCTCCGGAAACTCCTAGAATTGTGGTTCATTCGAAGGGACACATCCGTGTGTAACAACAAACCGCGGCCCTCTCCACGAGGCTTATACGGACATACTTGATAAATAGCGTTGACATGAAGTTGAACATTTCATTTGATTTGGGACACTGAAGATGCCTCTCGCTTAGTAGGCGAAACGTGTAATGAAATTGTTATTTGTGTTCTTTCAAGTTCGTGCTCTTAGTTTAATTATGACGTCTCCCGGCTTTTGGGGCATTTTTGCATTTATTTCAGATAACGATTCCACCTCACCAAATATCCTACTCACCAATAACCTAAAAATATGTTTCATTGAATTTGACCCGCAATGTAATCCGAGCTTGCGTTCCCCGCACGAAAGTGTGTTAAATCATGGGGAATAATCCGAATGCATGCCATTGTCTCAGAGTCATTCCTGACTACATGTGATCTCATGCAGAGCAAGTGGCAAGGTTGAATCAGCAATAGCAGTAAACATACAAGTGTGTTGTGTTATCATATTAAGTATGACAACTCAACTATTTTATGCTCAAATGTTTCGGTGCTCACAAAATCACTTTCGTGACAAAAAGTATTGTCTAAGTTTTTTTTTCTTCTAATTTTGAATTCACACGTTTTGAATCTTGTTCTTTTTATTTCTGGATATTCATACGTGTCACAATAATATCAGTTCGAACATATAGATTGAAATATATTTGATTTGCCTTAAGGTTATTAAGTCAATAGTGGCCTTAATTAAAATTATGCTTTTATTTTTTTCAGTGCCATTCAAAAGATACATGTGGTTGGCCTTGTACGTGGTGCAAGCGCCATGCTTACTGGAAAAGACCGATATGCCAGAAATAACCTCGTTTTAAAGTTCTCACAATATATTTCAATCAAGGACAATCCCTGACTTAAGGCCGGACTCAAAAAAAAATTGGAAGTCAGTTTTACTCCAGAAGACTTCAAACATGCAATGTATATTTTTAAAATAAAATTCGGAGGGAAATTTTGAGTTACGTTTATTCCGCAGATGATCAGTGTCAGCCAAAATAAAATAATTATGTTAATTGCACTCTCCCATGACACATACGACTACCGCTACAAAATTTCTGCCAAAAGTACAGTGTGTGGTGTGTCAGGCCCTGTACACTAAAACCTTGTTTTAGTACTATACTACTTTGCGGTGTGCATGAAGCATGAATACAAAATGACGATGCCACGGCAAAGAAATAAAAAATATAATATTTTTGTGTGCTATGTTGAACATAAACACAATTCGAAAGATACCTTTTGTGCGTAATTGAAAACTTAATGTCAACAAACAGTAAAAACATTAGTCGTCCAATGTTAATTAGGTTCCCTTTATATGAACCAAATTTAGAAATGTTGATATCCATAAAAAAGTAGTAAAACAAATTCAATCTTTCGGGAATAATTCTTGTTCCACAGGCTTATTGCATATTTCTGCTTAAATTTCAACCGCCATTCATAAGCCTTTCTTAGTATTAAGTCAGTCAAAAGTAGAAATAAATTTAACTGAAGGTGTTTACACCGATGCCGGGCGCGCTGTTTCCAAACACGATGGGAAAGAAGCGCATGCGGAGGAGGTGTATGAGCAAAATCGGCCGCTATTGCCTGTTTTCCCCCTTGCGACGCGGGCTGTACGTTCGCTAACCGAAGCTGCTGCGGCGTTCCTAGATTTTCTTTCTTTGTCATACTCTTTTTTTTATGTCTAACTACTGCCGCTTGACGCCGTCCCCTGAGGAGCAGCGATGCAGCGAGAACCATTGACGGAGTTGCCTTTTAGGGTCCCTGCGCCGTGAGCAAGGAACGCTGGAGCTGCGACGCCAACTCGGCTAAGTTGCTGCCGTCAACCTCGACTGCGCACGTTGTCGACTACCAGGTCTTTTCGCTGAGCTAATTTACGGCCGAGAAGAGGCAAGCGTATAAGTCTCTCGAGGACTAAAACTACTTTGAGTTTGGCAAGCAGAGCTGAGCGTTAGGCACGCGAATATATCGGAATTCATTTCTCCTGTTTTTTTTTAATCTTTTTTACGTTACAGGCTTCATAAAAGATTGAAAACTCTGGGCGCCTCAAGGCGCCACGTTGTGCGTCGTCCGAGTCATGGTGCTGCCGCCGCAGCGGGCAGGTGCTACACCCCACGACGTCTCTGAGTAACAAGCCACCGAGGAAGTCTTTGGGCGGCAGCTTGCGTGCAAACACCTTTGTAACAAAGTTCGGGAGGTCTCCATCACATGGCGGTTTTCCTACGCATAAGAGTGCCTCAGGGCTGGGAACAAAGATTCCGGTGGAAGCTGCGTTCTTACCTTCAATGAAGGCTGGCCGCACAGGTGGTCTTCTGTGCTAGGCGACCATTTATGGGGATAAACGTAGATTATAAATTTTCCGCGTCTATCAGCGTCTACCAGGAGCTTGTGGAAGCTTATTTCACTTCTTTTGCAGCAGCCATATGGCATGACCAACAGCCACGCATCTGTGCGGCATGCCGAAATACTGCGTCGCACATGCAAATGGCCCGCTGTTTTTCCCACACCTGGCCCGCCTGGCCGGTCAGGTCCCGCGAATCCGTGTATACGTGATGTACCCCAAATACTCTTGGCTTCCGACCAGGAACGCCGGAAGGTGGGGGGCAGGGGTTGCCAGAGACCCCTTCCCCAAGTATCCTTACGAGGGAGGGAAGGGGGCGATCAGCGGCGCCTCAGCCCCCCCCCCCTCCCAAGTAATTACTGGGTGACGAAAGTTAAATTCCAGTGGTCGTCACCGAGTCATCACATACGTTCATGCCAGACACAAGCCACGGAGCAGCGGGCTGCGATCACGCAAAGCGCACGCGTGTTTGTTGCGTGCGCGTCCTGTCGCCTACATTTAATTATTTTGTGGATGCGTGTATATATAAATGAGGAAAATACTATATTTCTCTAATATGTAAGATACTGGAACATCAATAAGCAACTGTTCGCTGAAAATGTATTTCGTACAGTTCCGTGTTAATAGTATATGACAGTGGTTCTCAACCACTGATGCTTCGCGGACCCCTTGTGGATCGGCGAAGATGATGGTGGGCCCCGTCCTTGGTGAGGGGAAGGGAAAGGTGTAGGTTAATTATGGTAGTGATTTAATGAATGGGTATAACTCAGGGCTAGTGGGAAGTATACTTGTCTTATTCACATATACACGAGAGAACTTACCCGAACATTTTGACGTATCCTCTCATTTTGAGAAAATACAAGTTCTATTTTAAGACAAACACCCGAGATTGCGGAAAAGACGAAAGACCGCACAACACACAGAGTCTCAAACACAGCTCAATTGCCTGGCTTGACTGATGAGGCTGTGCTTCGCAGACCCCAAAGGGTCCCCGGATCCCCATCTGAGAACCACTGATATACAGTATCCCGCAGTTAGGAGCACTGCGTAAGGAAATCATTTTTGCACGAGGAAAATAGGAATCGTCGTACGCAACGCAGTAAAAAGAACAAAAACTAACCCGATAAGATAGTGTTCTCTCTTGAGCAGTAAGATTGTAATATCTGAGTTCAGTGTAGTAAAAAAAATAGTTCATAGACAATGAAAAAAAGAACGGCAGTTGGCTTCAACGTCCCAGCTCGCAATATACTTCCGGCATCCCTGCTTCCGAGTTGCACAAGCTTGGCACGCACTGCGAGTGGGAAAACCGTGCCAACGGTCGTTTCTGATTTATGACATATTTAGAGGCTCCGCACTTGAATTCTAACCAATTAATACTTATGAACTATGTGCGGGCTCATAGAAACACGTCAAAAGAGTCCGAGGCCAGAAATAAAGACAACTTTACTGTCTTTCTTTTTTTTATGCGCACAGAATTCAATGAAATTCGGAAGCTTATAAACATAATTTATTTTTCAATACAAATACAATAAGCAAGCCTAGCCATTACATCATCTGGAAGACAATGAAACGTTTGGCATCGGCTATCAATTTCGATATAACCTTAAAAACCTACTCAGAAAAAGAAAATCAATCGTTTTGCAAATTGGTTTGCTAAGACCAGCTTAGGAATTAAATAAAAAGCATGCACTACTAATAATAAACACATATTTAAATGCTATCTTACTAAAATATACCTCACATGGACACCTGTGAAAGCAGGTGTTTCGAGAGTGGCGTCTCCACGGACCCCGAGCCCCACAGGGGCGCCTGCATCTGAGGTGCTAGGCGCATGGTGAGTAGCGTCACTACGGACCCCAGCCATGTGGGTCACCATACCCGCACGCAGGAGGCACCTACTTTGGTAGGTTCTTGGTGAGTCGCGTCACTACGAACCGCGGGCCATGTGGGTTCGCCCACCCACGTCTGGCTGTGCGTGGCTTAGCCCGTGTCCGGGGAAAACGAGATTCTGGTGGTTAAGCTGAGCCCGGGTTATGTTAGGACCATTCGGGACCCCCGGGCGAGGCAATATACCGCTTCGGCCCCTGCTTTTCGTAGACGGGTGTCCTGGCTTGGCCCGACCAGAATGATTCAGTCAGTCGCCTATTCTACTTTCTTTTTCCTTCTTTCACTTTTCCTTCCACCACTTTTTCTTTTATTCTACACTCTCTTCCCTCCTTTTTCACCTTGTTAGACGGCAAGGGCCAAGCTTGACTGGAAACAGGTCTTGTCCCATCAACCAAAGCAGGGTATAGTGCCCGGGCAGCACTGGTAGAGTAATTGTGTAAGCCAACCCCTTCTATCTATGGCACATTACCAACCCCCTTGTTGGGCTTTATGATGGGCGGTGCACTCGAGCACTGAACTTTTTTCCCATCTATATGGGTTCTAAGCAAAACAAAACCTCTGAACGGTCCCTGAAAAGGGTCCGGACCGAAGCTCTGTTCAATTTCCTAAGAATAAATGACTCAAGTGACCATTTTACAAAATGTTTTGTCTTACACTCTGAAGAAAACTCAAAACTACTCTCTAAGCTGTCTCTATTCATTGTTGCTAAGGTGCTTCAAGGCATCTTGGGAGCTAAATTCGAAGCAAGAAAGCACTTTTCAGGTAATCTTCTTGTCCATATGAATAAACAATACCAGGTTACTGCCTTACTCAACCTCGAAACCATCCAAGATCTCAAGGTCACCGTGTCCGCCCATTGTACACTGCACACCGTACGTGGTGTTATCTCGGAGGATGACATGATGGACAGTCCTGAGAATTAAATTCTGGAGGGTCTGCGATCCCTAGGACTTGTGGCCGCAGAACGCATTAATATCCGAAGGGACTGCAGAGAAAAACCCAAAAGGTGGCAAAAGGAACATTTTGCCACCTTCTGTTAAGGCCGGTTACATCAACTGTAAGGTTCGCCCCTATGTCCCAAATCCTCCTCACTGCTTTCGTTGCCAGCGGTACGGACATGGTTCGCGCACTTGCCGTGGTCGCGAGACATGCGCCAGGTCTAGGGCACCGAGCAAACTGCTGATGACTGGAAAGCGGATCACAAATGTGCGAATTGCAATGGTAACCACCCAGCCTTTTCCAGGTCATGTGAGTAATTTAAAAGTAAAAGAAATTTTCGCACTTAACCCTTTGTGACGCAGTACTATTTTTTCAGTCGTCATGGATTTTACAGGTACCAAATAACCTTCTATGCAAATAAAGAAACATATCCGCATCGACTTCAGAAATTTTTATCGAACGGTTTTTGAGAAAAAGTGGTAGAAATGTGTACCGCTGGCGTGGTCACGAGAAATGAAAAGTGGTACATATTGGTACCGCTGTCTGAATAGTCGTAAACAAAGTTGAACAAAAACACCTAATTGTGCTTTCAATTAGTTGATTATTTCTCGCAACTGGTGTTTAGCCTTCAGTGTTGAAATGCTTGAAAGCATTCGACACACAGGGGCACTTGGCACTTTCGGCACACGAAGCTTGTGTGGACCTGTTTCTTCGACGTCGAGCACCACCTACATCGCCTTCGTGTTGCGCAGCGCTGGAGGTGGTGGTCTTGTCGAAGGAACCTGATTTCCTCAGGAACTCCGACCATCTGTTGGCCAGCTGCAGCTCCGTTCTTTTTGGTCTTGTGTGCAGTCATCAGCTGGTTGCACCTGAACACTTGGCCATTGATGAGCCTCCTTCCAAGAGAAAGACGGAACCACAGGTATGTGGTCTCCTGATGAGCGGAAAACTGCAAAAAGGCGTTCACCACTGCCGCGTCGAACAGGAAGTAGAAGATTCTGTGCCACGACTTCTTAGAGCGGTGATCAGCTGAATATGCACTGCGTTTCTGGTCGAACCGATCTACACCTCCCATCCAGGCATTGTAGTCAGAAAATACTTTGGGGCAGGTTACGCCAACAGTGGCTCCGCTTGAAAGCTTCCTGTTGACCTCGATGACTTCCTCTGGATTGTGGAAGTTTGACATGGCATGGACGTTTTTGTTGTCCTTCCACTGGTAGGCTGTTACAGGTCCTTTCGACCGCCAGATGTGCTCGCCTTTCTTGAGCTTGTTGTCCTTCTTTATTTCAGTGGGCAGGTCTTTCCTGTTTGAACGCACAGTGCCGGCTGCGAAGACACCCTTCTCCGCGAAGTTTTCCATTAGTCGTGTTGTTGTAAAATAGTTATCAAAATACAGCTGTGCGCCTTCTTGGACATTCTCGCCAAGTGATAAAACAACATGCTCTCCCAGGGTCCTCTCAGCTGGCCGGCTTCCGTCTTTTCCTTCGTAGATCTGAAACTGCACGAGGTATCCGGTGTCAGAATAAGCCAGGCACCATACTTTGTAGCCTCGTTTTATGGGCTTCATCGGTAAGTACTGCTTCAGAGCAGATCTCCCCTTGAAGGGTATCATACTTTCATCCACTGACTGGTGGGAGGAAGCCGTGTAGTTTTGAGTGAAGCGCTCATTCAGAGCTGTGACTAAAGGACGAATTTTTCCCAAGCGGTCATAGCCATCCTCGCACTTCTTCTTTTGTTCCAAGTTGTCACTGAGGTGAAGGCAGTTCAAGACTGCCTGAAACCGCTTGAAGGTCATTACCTTGGATATCTCGGGTACATTGAAGAATGAGTCGCTGCTCCAGTACAGGTAGTAATGGTGACTCGGATGGACACTCATCAAGAGAAGCATTCCAAGGAAGGCTTTCAATTCATCTTTGGAAAGATCGTACCACCCTGGCTTGTTTGTCTGGTGAGCGTACCTGTTCGTCTCCGCAACAACCATGCCCAGTACGGCATCGTCAAAGTACAGACCGAAAGCTTCACTTGTTGTTTTGGGAGGGTCAGTGGAGTACTGCGCATCCCAATTTTTCGGTTGCCCAACAATGTTGGTCGGGAGGTTTGTGGTCCAGGCTTCCAAGGAAACGCCTTCTTCCTCATCATCCTGATCAGTCAGCAACGTCTGGCAAGTCCTCTTCTTTTTTGTGGTTTTCTTCGTTGGTACGCTGCTTTGCGTTTCGAATTAGCGCTACATGAAGGTGCCGAAGGTTCCGGCTCTAGCTCATCCACGGGCGTCAAGTCCGAATGGAAATCATGATCGCTTGAACTGTCACCATCATCTTCACTCGAGCATGGATTCTCAGGCAGGCTGAAAAGCAGATCAACAGCTTCTTCTTGCGTGAGCCCCCGGCCGGAAAATGTAGAGTGAAAATTAGGCCCCCGGACGAACAATGCCCGGAGTAGCGTTAGGCTTAGGAGACAGAACACTTATTTAGCTAGAGCTCATGCTTTTTTTCTTTTACGGCAGCAATTACAAAGTATTTGGCGTTATACTCTATCGGAAACAAATCATGGGTCCCTATTCTAGAAAGCAGTAACAGCAGACACTTACCGGGCATGACGAAAAAAGATGAGGCGAATCTATTTTCCCGTTCAAACGTTGTCGCAATCCTGTAAGCAGCAGTCACGAAAAATATCATACAACTCCCTCCATCTGTCGGAAAAAAATCAAAACTTTTCGGACTGTTTCCCAAGCAATCCAGCAGATGGCAGCACACTAGAAAGCGGTACAATGATGGACCGCCGCTTTTTCACGGTCATTTGGAGCCTGGTCTAAATGTGGTACATATGTGTACCACTGGTGAAGAAAACATATCTTATCATGATGCCAAGCGTCGCCTCTCCGATTTCCAGAGAGGCTCTATGACGAGGCGGTGTCTAGCAGGGGACCTGCACTGCTGAAGGTATCGGTGGCGACCCAGGTGTCTCTCGGAAACCCCGTAAAACCACTGCAGTCCCCTACGCCCAGGTTGAAGCTCTCTCTCTTCCTGGGCACTCTCTCTCGGTTGCGAAGACAGCTAAGGCAGCAGTCATGCCAAAGACTCGGGTGCAACAGAGGCAATGGAGGTAACTCCATCGCCCACTCCTCGCAGGACGTCATCTCAAGTGGAGCGAGCCACTCGCTCCAGCTCTCAGAGGAGGACTTCCTCACCAAGGAAACAGTACGTTCCACGTGCAGCTCCTGCAGCGTCTGCAGAACCCGACCAGATGGACGGATCAGTGGTTCGGCCTGGCATGTCAACCACTCGCCCTAAAGTGTTAGGCAAATGCCAGGTTCTGCCCCCCAAAACACCGACTATTTGAGGTCTTCTGACAGACTTGCTGACAAGAATACGTCTAATACAGATTAAACGGCAGACGATCAAGAACATTTTGCCCCTGATACTGACCTAGAGGAGATGGAGGTTCAGACGTCAAAGCAAAAAGCTAAAAAGCAAGTAACTCCACCCTGATAAAAGCTATAAGAGTAAAGGCGTTCCATACTCCTACACAACCAAGAAAAAAAAACAAGTTATCTGTGACTCCCCAAACAGCAAAGATGGCCAAGGGTCATTTTTAGCTTGGCTAATATTATGAGCATCAATACAGCGGCATTGTCGAGGTATGTTCTGTAACTACGATTTTGTCTACAATTTGTTGGAGGAACACAGCCCCACAGCTCTTTGCTTTCAGGAAACGTATCTTAATGAAAGCCAAACAAACTTATTAAAACGCTTTCAGCTATTCCGGAAGGATAGGCCACATGGATCCCACGCTTCTGGTGGCGTTGCCATAATAGTTCAAAGATCAACTCCTTGTGCTAAGGTGTGCCTGGAGACCAGGTTTGGGCAGTATCGCGATACAAATGTATCGCGATAGTATTTCAGAATTTCATTTCGTATCTGTATTTCTGTATCGCGATTCATTTTTTCCACCATTATCTGTATTCCTGTATCGAAATACACTTTGAATGTACCTTTGTATCGCGATACAATCAGGGTGAAATGTATTTCGTTACATTTTTTGAAAAATACTCCCCCCCCGAAAAAAAAAATCCGAACGCATTTTTTGTTGTTTTTACTTCGGAGGGCCACAGGGTCAAGGAGATGCTGGGGCATTGTTACCATGCTGACCAAGGTTCCTTCCAACTCTCCAAACTATTTTTCTATGCGTCCTCTTCACTCTTCTGAGAAGTGTTGCGTAGTCGGGGACTCGAATCAATTGGCGTGCCAGGAGTGGAGTCAGAGCATCATGTAGTGCAGGCCCTTAGTTAGGGGTTTCTTCAGTCACTGTTTGCTGGCATCCAAAGCCCGCTGCTAACCGTTTCTCTTGCCTTAGCGTACCCAGTACACCCAGCCGGCAAAGCTAAGTCACAGTCCGTTGCAGCACGAGCCTGGTGGTGGTCGGCTTGAAATAGGATGACTCACGCGATGAGGTTCAGCACATGTTCGAATGCGTCTGCGGCTCCGCCTGTAATATTGCACGGCTCAAGGGTACGTTATCAGCCGACGTGAAAGTGACCCGCTGCTCTGGTGATCCGAACCACAAGAAGGAGGTCAGACGTGGCCTCGCTGTGCCGACCCAGACTTCGTACACCTGCGACTCGTCTCGAGCGTGCTGTTTCTCGGAGAGCTTGCATCTCTGCCGGCAATATCAGGTGGCAATCCATGAGGTATCTATTTGGAGTATGCAAGACGAAACTTGAGGACTGCAATCTATGTGTCAGTGACGGAGGGTCGGCAGGAAGGACCTTCACAACAGGAATGCCACCGTATCGTTTTTTAACCGTAACAGAACATAAGACATATGTTCCAGTATGCTTCAGGTGGTCAACCATTCTCGAAAATTCCAAATGTCACTGCCTGCACGATCTTCAAGCAGCAGCGCGAGTGAAAGTATGTCATTGTCCTCATACAGCAGCCCGGTAAAGTTTCATGTTCAAGGCCACACCTACAGATAAAGAATACCAGTTCATTCCACCGTGACGTCATGTGATAAATGCTGACAGGGGCGTCCATATTGGACATGGGCGTGGTGACGTTTTGATGGAATTTAGGATGAAATAAAATTTATATAGAGGTCGAAGTCTTTTCGCATCCCTTGTCAGACAGACAGGATGTAAGGAAATTAACCGCGGTCAGTCCTTGATGAAACGCTTTTTTTAGCCCATTGAAGACTCATCGTCGTCCGAAATCACTACCTTCAAGGCAAAGTGCCAAGCCTACGGGAAAGTCTTTTCAGGATCAAAAACTTCCACATCCAATTTCAAGTTTATCTCATTTGGCGTCTCAAACAAATTTGAAAAATGTATTGCACTATCAGTATTTCTGTATTTGAATTTCTGCCCTCCCTAAAATGTATTCCTGTATTTGTAATTCCAAATACTTTTTGCCTCAATTTAAAATGTGTTTCCGATACGTGTCGCGATACACTTTTACAGATATATTTCAGTATCAGTATTTTAGCTACTATTTTAATGTATCCCAGAATTTGTATTTCCAAATACATTTTTGAGTATTTCTGCTCAACCCTGCTGGAGACCAAACGGGAAGCGGTTGCTGCAAACATTTTGACGGATTGTGCAATAACTGTTTGTTCATTATATATACCTCCTAATTATTCCTTAAAATATAAAGAACTCGAAGCCCATGTCAGACAACTTCCACACCCTTTTCTTATCCTTGGTGACCTAAATGCCCACATTCCCTTGTGAGGAAGTCACAGACTGGACACGCGGGGAATAATAATAGAACGATTATTGCTCTCATCAGATTTATGCTTCATGAATAAAAAAGAACCCACCCACTACTAGTTTTTCGTCAAACACTTTTACGTGTATTGATCTTGTAATAACTGATCCTAGCTTATTCCCTCTCTTTACGTGGTGGGTTGTACAGAATCTGTATGGAAGCGATCCATTTTCCAGTTGTCCTTCGGCGTTGCCTCCCGCCTCCGACACTGTCATTAAGGAGAACCACGGTGGAAGTTCGACAAAGCTAATTGGGAAAGTTTTACCCAGTCCTCACATCATAGCTTGCACATCACTTGACCAGCTCTCAATCGGCGAGCTAAAATAATTACTCACAAAACATATTCTTGCCGCAGCCATGCACAAGATTCCTAAAACATCCACGCGCCTCCCCAGGCGCCCGAATCATTGGCGGAATCAGGATTTCCGCGAGGCAAACACGAACCAAAACCGAGCGTGGGCAAAGCTCAGATGTTATTCTACTCGAAGTAACCTAATTGAATTTAAGAAGATGAAAGCCCAAGCTAGATTTATCCACAGGCAATCCAAACGTCAGAGTTTTCAGAAGTATGCCTCCTCAATTAACAGTACCACAACACCCAAAGAAATGTAGGACAGTATCCATAAAGTAAATGGCACCTATCGTGCTTTCTCTATTCCCCTCTTGACCGGGAATGGGTACTGCCCTGCTAATTTGGAGGAGGAGGCTTATATTTTGGGGAGCACTTTCAATTTGTCTCCAGCTCTCAACATTATCCAGCTGTATTCTAACGAAATAAGCTCCAAGCAGAAAGACAAATTGAAAAGACATCTGGAGGTGAGAGGGAACATTACAATTATCTTTTCACATTCCATGAACTCCAGCTGGTATTGAAACATACTAAACTTTCAGCTGCTGGTCCTGATGGTATTCATTAAGAGATGCTAAACCACCTTCACCTTTCTACAATAGAATTAATTCTATACTTTTTTGACCGAATCTGGAAGGAAGGTTGTTTCCCACTTCAATAAAAGGTAGCCAACATAATTCCTCTACTAAAACCAGGAAACGACCCCTCTAAGATAACCATTTACAGGCCTATAGACTTAACAAGTTGTCTGGGAAAATCCCTGGAACGAATGATCAACCGAAGGTTGATATATGTCCTTGAATAAAAAACTTACTTGCAAAATATCAATGTGGTTGTCGTTTCTCTAGGTCTATCCTTGACCACCTTGTTAGGCTTGAAACGATCGTATGTGAGGCCTTTTAAATAGACAGTTTTGTTTGTCGGTGTTTTTTTATTTAGAAAAGGCGTACAATACAACATGGAGGTATGGCTTTCTAAATGATCTTTATAACTTCGGCGTTCGCGGTCAAATGCTTGGTGCTATTCAGGACTATATAGAAAGACGCATATTTCATGTCAAGTTAAAACTACTCTTTCTAGAAAATTTCTGGAAGAAAATGGCGTACCCAAGGTGGCGTCCTCAGTGCTACACTTTTCCTAGTAAAAATAAATTCAATTTTGCGTGTAATTTCACCATCAGTCCGAATACTTCTTGTATGCTGACGACCTCCAAATTTTGTGTCATCTTGCTATTTTCTTATTTGTGAACGCCGAGTTCAGTTAACAATTAACAATATTGTAAAGTGGGCAAATACTAATGGGTTGACATTTTGCACCAAAAAACGTCTTGTGTCCTCTTCTCTCGAAAACGTGGACCTGCCCCAGAGCCCGCCCTGACCATGTATAACGTCTCCATCCAGAACAAAGCAATGCACAAATTTCTTGGCCTTACCTTTGATAGCAAATTGACCTTCAGCTTTTATATAATCGATTTAAAAAGAAAATGCCATAAAGCACCGAACGTCCTGAAGGTTCTTTCTCACAAATCATGGGGTTCTGATCGCGTATGTCTATTGAGAATCTACCGCTCACTTGTACGATCCCGACTTGATTATGGAAGTATAGTGTATGGGTCGGCAAGGGCATCAACATTCAAAATGTTAGATCCCGTTCACCAAAAGGTGATACGTCTCGCCACTGGAGCTTTCCGCACACCCCACGTGTTGAGCCTATTTGCTGAAGCCAATGAGCTGTCTCTTGAGAAAAGGCGTTTTCCTTTGGGTTTCATGTACTCACTTAGGATTCGTTCGGTACTGCGACATCCATGTCGGGGAGTCGTAGAACAATCCCGTTTCGAAAGAACTTTCCTAAATAAATCCTCAATCGTTCCTCCGTTTTCAATGAGAAAAAATCGGGAGCCGTCTCGGCAGGTCTTGACATCAATCTACCTGTTGCTTCGGTTTTAGGAACAAAAGCTCCATGGCAATGTTTGCCTGTTGTGGACCTGTCTTTGACCCAATACAATAAGAAAGACACCCCATGAAGTTTTAAGGCTGGAAATATTTCAACTGCTAAAGAAGTATAACAACTATCATCAGCTTTTACACTGGTGGCACAAAAAGTGACTTCTTGGTCGGTTGCTCCGCAATTGAGGGCCCTCATTTGAATGTGTACGGATAATTAATAGCAAGGCGACAATTTTAACGACGGAGCTATATGGTTTGCTTCTCGCCAGAAATCACATCACTAAAAATAGACTTCTATGTTCCATAGTTTACACTGACTCTCTTAGTAGTCTAAGAGCACTCGCATCGCTTGAGGCAACAAAAAATCCTCTTGTTACTGATTTACAGTTTAAAGTGAGTACTGCATTGGAAAATAATATTCAAATAGTCTTCTGCTGGGTTCCAAGCTACGTAGGAATTGCCGGAAATGAAGAGGTTGATCGTGCTGCAAGCAAATGTAGTGAAAGAAATGCGGATATTGAAGACATACCATGCAGAGACTACCGTGCAGCCTTAAAAAAACGCATCAGATATAAATGGCAACTAGAATGAAACAGTGATGTCAACGACAAACTCTGTTCTGTAAAGCCTATTTTACAGGAGTGGTCGAGTGCCCGGCACCGGGAACGCTTATTCGAAGTAATTCTGTGCAGGTTAAGTATTGGCCACACACATCACACGCATGGGTACTTGCGTCGCCAAGAGGATCCACCCTGTGTGAGTACTGTACAGAACCCCTAAGTGTAGTGCACATTCTGCTTGAATGTGCTGCATATGACAGTAATCGCCAATTTCACTTCTCAAAGTTTTATAGCGCCCGCCTCCCTTTCAACGTTGCTTTGTTGCTTGGAGACAAACCTTTCATTAACCATATTCATGTTTAATTTCGTAAAATATCTCGGCCTTTTACACCGACTGTAGTTTGCAGCCATAGTTTTTATGTTGTCACTTTCATAATTATACACACATGTCATGCTCACTGTTTTATTTGTTCATCGGCTCCTAAAGCTTCTTTCATCTTTTTAAACTTCCCCTTCAATAGTATGATGTTTGGCGCTCTATGGCCTCAGATGCCTTTGTGCCAAGAAACCCCAATCAATCAATTAATCATACTAAATTATACATTGATTTCAGTTTATAGTTTGAGATCGATCGCTCAATAAATATGTCTTCGACGAAAATATCCAAGACTTGGTCGTCCTTCACGGCTTCTTTGGGATTTGATTTCATTTTGGCTTGTGGGTGCACACTTTAGCCAACACCCAGTAAGGCCCCGCCTTGACCGCCTCAGAAAATCACACAACGCCCGGTACGACCGCATTTGGCGTTCCGTAGCCGACCGTCTTCGAGCTCGTCGCCCAAGCCCTGCCCCGTGTAGCCCTCGAACTTCTTCGTCTCGGCCCCCGTGGGCCCATGTCCCGCCACCTCGCGGCCGCGACCCCCCCCCCCCCCCCTTCCCCTTTTGATAAAGATGCGGCTGCCGGAGCTTAAAGACGCTTCAGAGAGGATGTCGCCGGACTGAAACACGGGCGCGTTCCCGACGGCCATTAGAGCAGTGACGTGCGTTGGGTAGGTGGACGCCGATGGGGTACGTACGGCAACGGCTGTGGGGCCTCGTACGGCGTTGGTGGCAGCGGCGTGGCCATCAGAAGGCTGAACGAGCCTTTCTCGACGGAGCAGCGTAACTGCGGCCTCCACGTTGGCAGGAGGAGCCTGCATCTCCGTTCGCTTCGGGTGCGTGCCTCCGGCCCTTTGTTCTTCTGGTGTACGAGGGGAACGGAGCACAGCAAGCATCTGTTCTCATGGTCCAGGGCGTGGACAAAGGGTGTATGACCTCGCAAGGGCGGCTGGAAGGTGTCGCCGAGCTGACATGCCTCTGGTCTGGGTTGGTGTTTCAACAGTCGTCGAGAGACGAAGTGGACTGGCCCCTGTCACTCGGACGCCGTGCAGGTGGCCACCGTGTGGCAGGGGTTCCTGCTACAATCTGGTTCCCCCAGCTATGGGCGGTGTTAACCCGTTCCGAGGAAGGTTCGCAACGGCGGCTGCAGATGAACCTGCTCTCGCCGGGCACGGTAGTGGGTCCTGTCGATTTAAACCGTCTGCACTGCTGTGCCTCGATCCTCCGGCACTGCCGCCTCCAGGGCTGAATGCCATGCGAGTCTGACCGCCAAGATCCAGGATGGCCGTTTTGGATGGCCGGGTAGGCCGTGGTGCCCACACTCTGCTCTGGGGGCTCTCCCAGTGGGGCATCCATGAGCGGCGCCAAGTCGCTCTCAACTACAGCTGTCATTCCAGGCAGACAATCTTTGTAATAATGTGGTGAACTTGGCCACTTGGTTAACGTTATACATGATGGGGAAAATAGCTCAGAAAACACGGACTACGAAGAACAGCAAACACGACAGGACAATGCTGTACTCGCAAATGAAGAATTTTGCGCAACTGAATAACTGTGCGACTTGGTGCGAAGTTCACCAAGGCGCACAGAAAACCTTTCGTCCCGTGTGTTTTGCGTGTGGTATACAAGATACCTTTGTCATGTAACAGGTGTTACGTGGGGCAAACAGGAAGATGTCTCAATGATACTTGATGTGAACATTTATATTCGATCGGAGCCACGGTTAGGGAGCTTTGAAATAGTGTGTATGTTTTTTTCCGTCTTTGTTTCTTCTATTAAAATTCGTGAATTGCGAGTACAGCATTGTCCTGTCGTGTTTGTTCCTCTTCGTAGTCCGTGTTTTTTAGCTGTTTTCCCCATCTTGTATAGACATTTTCTATTATAAAACACTGTTCAAGGCACAGATAATAATTACACTCTGCGTTCTCAGGCTGACAGCCATATCTAACAATCCGGCTGCCAACATTCTTCCAAACAGGCTTGCTTTCCGAGTCGGAGCGGCGAGCAAGAGTTTGCTGGAGGGAGACGTTTTTCATTTTCTTTCCTACACTCCTTAAAAACAAAAAAAGTAGGAAGTTAGTAACTGAAGAAGTTAGTACTTTTTTCTGAGGTAATATATTTTACTACATTTTTACTACATATAATGCGCGAAAGGTGGTAATAACTGCAGCGGCTATTAGGCGGAAATGTTTAGCTGGTAGCCACAACTATACTCGAAAAAAAGGTATACATAGGTGTATCGCGCGCCCTTACACCCCCTTCTACCGGAGACACCCTGACGAGCCTCAGGCAGCGTACTCGTTACTCCCATCACGCGAATCTTGCTCTCCCAAAGGAATCGGCGGGCGAGGCGAGGGTGTTTCCAGGTGCGCATTACACCACCACTCACAACAACCTGCTAGCAATCCCGAGCCGTATGGATTGAATCCAGGGGCCGCTTGTTTGAAAGTCTTGACTTAAGTCTTGGCTCAAGTCTTGACTCAGGCACCTGGCGGTGTCGGCGGAGACCGTAACTGAGACCAAGACGGATCCGGTACGGTCTCCGGAGCGGCCTTAGCTAAGTCTGGACGTGAGTCTGGCACCAAGACCGCCAAGAACGAAGTGAGACAGTACATAAAGAAACAATCTAGGAAAAACTGAAAAAAATACCGGAAAAAACAAAGGGTGCGTTCTAAATCTACTCGAATGAATCTACTCAACTGAACATGTTTTCTCTCAAAAGCGTTTGCGATAAAAGTTGATAATTTTTCCACCATTAATTTAGCAGACGACTGTCTGCGTTTGCTGCCACCTTTTCTAGCGACTTTTTTCTCCCACTTCTTTGCAACCACTTTTTTTCTAAGTATGTAATGACAGGATTGAAGGGAATGATCGGATGCTCACCCACTAAGAGTACAGAATGGAAAGGAATACTGTATGCGAAAAATTCCGGGAAGCAAGCACGTCGGTTCTGCTCGAGACCTGAACAGAGCCATAGAATATGAAGGACCGTTAGTGATTCGCCGCAGTGCTCACAGACTGGAGCGTCTCCTCCACAAAGGAGATGCCCATGTGTCAAGAAACACTATCCAATTCTAAGGCGGCAGTGGAGAACCTCGATCAAGCGATTCTCATCAGATGCACTCTCCCACAATCCTAAACCTGGTTTTACCACCTGGAGCATATTTTCAATTTCTTGGTCCCATTCAGACTGCCACATTCGGAGGAGTGTTTTTTTTTATGAGGGCTTTATAAATTGGTAGGGCAGGCCAGTAGAGGTCACCGTGAGATTTTTGGTGGAGGTAGCCAACTGGTCTGCTTTTTCATTGCTCAAAATTTCAACATGACTGGGGATCCAGCAAAACTTTACATCATGGCCACGAACTAAGGAACATTTGATTTTAAATCGCACTAATTGGGCTAGATTATTTTTGGTACATTTTACTGAGCCGAGAGCCGAAAGAACACTCTGTGAGTCCACAAAGAGAACAGCTTTCATAGTTTTGCTTGACATAATGTATTCTATAGCGATCAATACGCCACAGAGCTCTGCGGTGAAAATAATACTAATGCTTTCGAGTCGTTGGGCCTTTGTAAATCCTTCGAAGTAAACGTCAGTTCCTACGGAGGAGGAGTTCTTGGATACATCAGCAGAAATTGAACATAGTTGCTGTATTCTTTTTGTAGCTCAACAAATTATTGTTAAACAATTATATGCAAAAACGCTATGTTTGCTGAACCCTGTAAACGTCCAATCACAAAAAAAAAACTGGAAGCAGCTCTTAAGGTGCAATACGTAGAGGCTTTTAAGGAGTTGTATCCCATGAAGGTCGAGTTCAAGAGACTCCTGATCGCTTCCCACACGAAAACTTCAAGGTCTAACCGTCCTCGGCTTGTTCTAGAAAAGACGGGCATACCGAGATCGCTGCAAAGTAGTAAAGGTTGGATTGTCGAGGTCAGACATAATCCGGGAAGCATAACTCAGGCCTAAATACTGTCGTCACTTGGCAAGGGACATCTGGTGAGATTCCACATACAAGGTAAGCACAAGAGACGTACGAAAAGTGCCCGTGGCGTGTCGCTAGCCAAGGTGGTGCACGGGGTCCAGCACTTTCAGCGAGGATGATCGCGCTCAGTTATAAATTATAGCACCGTAGTCAAGATGGGATCGCACCAGAGAGTTACACAAGCGTAACAACACCTTTCTGTCTGAACCCCTTGTTTTGTGAGAGAAATGTTTGAGAATGTTAAGGGATTTTAAGCACTTCTGTTTTAGTTGCTGTAAATGGGAGTTAAACATTAACTTTTTGTCGAAAATAATGCCCAAGAACTTATGTTCAGTTTTAACGGCTATAGAAGTTCGGTTTATTTCTAAGGCGGGATCTAGCGATATCCCACGCCGGAGAAAGAAGGGTACATACACTGTTTTCTCAGCTGAAAACAGGAATCAATTATCATCTGCCCATTTGCTGATTTTATTTATGGCTAGCTGCAGCTGGCGCCCACAGCTAAAAGGATTGCAAGAGGAAGAAGAGATCTGCAGGTCTTTGACATAGAGAGAATATGCCATGGAGAGTGGCATCACTTTAGCAGTCGTATTGATCTTGATGGTAAACTGTGTGACACTAAGAACGCTTCCTTTTGGGACCCCATTTTCTTGTTCAAAGCTATCAGACAGAAGTGTTGTAAGTTGGGCGAGTTGGTATGATGACATGATGAGCAGAACCTTGCACAAAAAGACCAGCGCACAAGCGCACAAAAAGAACAGCGCTTGTGTGTCGTGCATGTTCCTTTTCTCTGTCCTCGTCTTTTTGTGCGCTGTTCTGTTCATCATGCTATCAAAAAAGAGTGGTGCCTAACCGAACGTGAAAAGTTCGTCCCGTCAAAAAAGCATTAATGCAACGAATCATGCGACCTCGTACTCAATATGCAAGGAGATCCTGAAGAATGCCATGCCTCCAAGTAGTGTCGTACGCTTTCTCTAAACAAACAAAACAGAAACGCAGCGCTGCTTGTTTACAAATGCTTCCCTAATTAAGGTTTCAAGGCGTACCAGGTGATCCAAGGTGGACCGACCCTGTCGGAAACCACACATTCCTATCCAAAATATTGTTAGTTTAAATAAAAAATATAAGTCGCCTGTTAATGAGTCTCTCATATGTTTTACCCTGGCAACTGGTGAGTGTAATTGGGCAGTAACTTGATGGATATGAGAGGTCCTTTCCCGGTTTCAGGAGGGGTATGACATGTGCGCATTTCCATGCGTCGGGAAAGTAGGAGTCTTCCCAGAGGCGGTTAAAACATTTAAGCAACTGTCCAAGCGATTCCGCAGAGAGCCGACGAAGCATTTCATAGTGGATAGGATCGGGACCTGGTGAGGATTGTTTCTTGGTGTCACGAGCCAGTTTTAGCTCAGAAACCGTAAAAAGTTTGTTGTAAGGTTCAGGATTCGCACCTGAAAACTTCAGTCGCTGACATTCGGCATTCCTCTTGAACAGCTTAAAAGCAGCATTGTAGTTATCAGAGGAAGGCACACCCTGAAAGTGCATGCCGAGGGCATTTTTTATATCCTTTAACGATGCAGGAGACGGGGCGAAGAGAGGAGGAACAATGAAACCACGGTAGCTTACGGTAGCGGTCGCACACCTCCTTCGCGGAGGAAGCCCTGCTCAGGGAATAGGCAAACTTATTCCAGGATGTGCGTTTTGCCTGCTTTCGTGTTTACCGAGCCTTCGCCTTTCTTTTTCTGAACTCCATCAAGTTTCTGGGAATCGGATACCTTCGAAAGGTGTCCCATGCTTCTTTCTGGTTTCGCCTAGTTGTGCAGCACTCCTGGGTCCTACACGGCTTGTACCGTTTTGGGACGTCTGTGGATGTCTTGGGGATAAAGTGATGTGCCGCATTTATGATTTGCTCCATAACATATCAAGTAGCCTCCTCTGGTGTCATACTCTCAAGTATTAACGAGTCAAGTGTGGCCTCCAGTTGAAACAATCCCCAATCAGCCTTATCAAGTTTCCACCGGGGCATTCGTTTCAAAATAGTGGGCAATGAAATATAACTTTCTAAAACAATGAGAAAGTCATCACTGCCAAGAGGATTATTTTAAACCTTCCATGAAAAACAAGGGAATAATTTAGCTGATGATATAAAAAAGTATTTGCATGTGAAAGTGCTATGGCTTGCACAATAAAATGTTTGTTGCTTACTGTTTAAAAGGCACTGTGAACATGAAAGTAAAAAAAAACTTTCAATGACTTCCATGATTTAACCGACCACTTCCTCACAAGGGGTTGTGCGCGTTAAATTCCCATAAGAATTAAAAAAGGCTTCGGCAGCTGGTTCAGCAGGTCCTGCAAATCGCAAAGTCAGTCGGAACGTCTGGTGGAAGGTAAAGCGAGACAAGAATAATGAGACGATCTGCAAGAATGCGCACTTCAACAGCCTCCAGGAGTGAGCGAAGAGGAACTGCCATGCATCCAATATCGCCTCGTACCACAACAGCAACTCCGCCCGAAGAATGAGATGATGTAAGTTATTTTCAAAAAACATGGTGACAACGAAACATGTTGATATGAGTGCTATCGAAATGAGTCTCTTGCAGAGCAAGTCCTAGAGCTCACAGATGATCAAGAAAAAGTGCACATCGTCAATGTTGGGAAGCAGTCCTCGGCAGTTCCATTGTATGAAACACTAACTATTCATGGTGGAAATGTTAAAAGGGGGTCATGGCTGCACGCCCTTAGGCGGCTTGGACAAGGTTACCCGTGGTATTGGTTTCTTTTGGGATGACTCCTTTAGTTTTGAGTCATCAGGAGGAGCCAAACGGATGGGAGGAGACTCACTCACATTCATCCGCTCCTCCTCAGGTGAAACGGCGGAGGCAGCAGGAGGGGGGGGGGGGCTGCTGCTCCTTAAACTTAGACGGCTCCTCAAGAGGCTTGGGGCGAGGGGATCGCTTCTTCTTCCTAGGAGGAGACCGAGTAACCAGGGCAGACATGTCGTTTGACAGCCTGCCCCTCTGGGTGAAAGGGGCCCAGTGCCACCTCCCTGAGGTGGAGGGCACGCCACAACCTCTGGTTTCTTGATAGGCGGGGGCTGAGCGACGGCCTCCCGGTTCGCAGACAGAACCTGGGAGGGTCGAGGCTCGGAAGGTGGTGCAAGCCCCCTACGCACCACTTCGATGAAACCCCCTTTGCCAAGAAGGCATAGCGCTTCTTGGCCTCGGGGTAAGACAGGTTGTCCCTGGCGCTTAACGAAAGGATCTCTTTCTCCTGTTTCCGTATGGGGACATGCGCATGAGTAGGCGGGATGTACACCATCGCAGTTAGCACACTTCCCTCTCGCAAATGTCAGCAACGTGATCAGTGTTTCCACACTTTGCGCAGATGGTCTTGCCTCGATAGCTCCGAGCGCCATGTCCGAACAACTGGCACCAAAAACACCGCAGCGGATTCGGTACGTACGGTCGGACACGACAGTGGAGGTATCCCGCCTTCACGAGTGCTGGGAGAGTGTGTCTTTCGAACGTGAGAATAACATGCGTGCTTGGAGTTTCCACATCATCTCGTTTGAAAATGATCCGCTTTACAGCAACGACACCCCATGGTAGGAGGACTTCGACAATTTCTTCTTCACTAGAGTGTAGGAGGTCGTCCTCGGAGAGCACCGCTCGAATGGTATTCAGTGTGCGGAGTGGGGCAGCTGTTACTTAGACATCTACGATGGAGGACAGTTTCTGGAGTACCACGCTTTGTTTCTTAGGGCTCACTTCGATGAAGAGATCACTGGAGTGCATCTTCTTTG
Source organism: Ixodes ricinus (assembly GCA_037355805.1). Lineage (NCBI taxonomy): Eukaryota > Metazoa > Arthropoda > Arachnida > Ixodida > Ixodidae > Ixodes > Ixodes ricinus. Next base: position 78,723 of record JAZHYW010005862.1, read on the forward strand.
CTTTGAGGTTATAACCAATCAAGTTGTCAAGAACCTTTGCTACAACGAAAGGAGACAATTTTCCCACGGGGCACTGTTCATCTTCAGAATGAATAATAAAGAATCTTGTGAAGGTTGCAGGTTCAACATCTTTTACTTTGGTTAGTTCAGAATAAGGCTGCTTGGATGCTTGTCCTGAAGAGGTTTTGGTAGCGGACGCCATAGAAGGCAAAGAAAATTCAGCATCCATGGCGTACCACCCACCATGGAGCCCAAGAGGACAGGCAACACCTCATAACCCTCTAGGCTTGTCTGAGTATGTTGCTCTGCCAGTACAACGAAGACGCTATAACCAAGTGTGGTTCAAGACAAGAGCATCTATTGCCGCCCAAGGTTAGCCCTTGCCACCAAAGGAGGTGAAAAGGAAGGAAGAGAAATGAGAAGAGTAAAAGGAAGGAGAAGACAAGGTTGAAAGAAAGGAGGGGATGGTAGAAGAAGTGGCGACTGACTGAATCATCCTGGTCGGGCCAAGCAACCACACTCGTCTACAGCAAGCGGGGGCTGAAGTGGTGTATTGCCACACCCGGGTGGCACCGATGGGTCCAAACCTACCCCGGGCTCAACTCAACCACCAGGATGCCCTTTTCCCCGGACACGAGAAAGGCACGCACAGCCAGACGTGGGCGGGTGAGCCCGCATGGCTCAGGGTCCGTGGTGACGCCACTCACTAAAACACCTGCTTTCACAGGTGCCCCAT
>JAZHYW010005864.1:0-10492 GCA_037355805.1 Ixodes ricinus
ACCACAGAAGAAGGCGCGAGCCGCCGGCGCTGGTGTAGGTATATAAATATACTGCCACCACTTTTGTCTCACGTGGTTTTTTCTTTATTTTGGCTCATATTTACCCTCCCTGGCCGTAGCTTTACCTGCCGCTCCTACAGTATAAGAAGGCGGTCAATTGGACTCCAGTTGAAAGTCCCTGCAGTCAGTTTCTGCGGGCGAAATTAGGCTTCTGTGCTTGAAGCGATACGGATTTCTCCGCCATTAGGCAGGGACGCTATATAGGTACTTCCTTGTCCCCATGGAGCTGCTCACGTGACATAGGGATCTTCATGTGGCCAAGAGGGATTTTCATGTCACGTGACCACCTCTATGGGGACAAGGAAGTACCTAGCGTCCCTGCCTAATGGCGGAGAAATCCGTATCGCTTCAAGCACAGAAGCCTAATTTCGCCCGCAGAAACTGACTGCTGGGACTTTCAACTGGAGTCCAATTGACCGCCCTCTTATACTGTAAAAGCGGCTGGTAAATTTACGGCCAGGGAGGGTAAATATGAGCAAAAATAAAGAAAAAACCGCGCGAGATAAAAGTGGTGGCAGTAAAAGTCCGAAAATGTATCTCCAACCAAAATTTGAAAGGCAACCCGACGTTTTAAAACCAGCTCGGTTCCTTCTTCAGGGGTGACTGAAGGCACGCAGACACAGCAGCAGCTCCTAATTTCTTTGTCTTCAAACAAGAAAAGGAAAGAAAAGAAAAAGAAAAGGAAAGTAAATTAAAAAATTGTAAAATAACCTTTTTGCTATGGAGATGGTCGTCTCTTCAGCTTTTCCGTCAGGTCACGGAGGCCATGCGCGTACACAGAGGGCAAAGCGCCCAGCGACCTGTTTAGGTTTCCTGGCGTGTGCTGGATTTGCCACGATTCCAAGAAAAGTCGTCTTCGAAAATTGGGCTCTGTGTCCAGCACGTGCGCATTCGCGAAGTCAATGCAATGGTCTAGGGTATCGCAATGTTTGGCGATGGCGCTGCGCTCGCTGTCAAACTTCCGCACGTCGTTCTTGTGTTGGCGGATACGCTCGGGAAAGTTCGTCTCGCCGATGTAGGTTGCGGGGCGTTCTGCGCAAGGAATGGTGTAAACCACGCCCTGTGCCCTTTCTTTTGGTAGGCGATCTTTCGGTCTTGGCATAAACCTTCCGAGTGTGGACGTGGGCTTGTGGGACACCAGAATACCTTCCTTGGCCACGACCCGTGCGAGCGCTTCGCTGGTTCCCTTTACGTAGGGAACGCTGATGTGCGCGACTCGATGGGGCTGTCTTTCTTCTATTGGCATCTGGTTTTGTCTGGCGATACCTTGGCGTCGGGCGATGCGCTCAATAAAGCTACTGGAGTAGCCATTTTCTTTAGGTCTTCAATTATGGTCTTCTTCTCCTTCTTTTTATCGGTTTCCGACGAGCAGATAGTCGTTGCCCTACGCAGGAGGGTCGAAACCACTGAGGCCTTATGACTCGTTGGATGGTTGGAGTCAAAATCGAGGTAGCGTCCGGTGTGTGTTGGTTTTAGGTACACCGTAAACGTCAGATCTTGTCCTCGTCGGTTCACCTGCACATCAAGGAACGGCAAGGTGCCATTCGTCTCACGTTCCACGGTAAATTGAATGGCCGGCTCGATAGAATTGAGGTGCGCCAAAAAATTAGTCATGTCCAGTTTCTTGAGAATGCAGAAACAATCATCCACATAGCGCATGAAAACTTTGGGGCTGTTGGGAAAAGACCTCAGCGCTTTTTGCTCAATTGTTTCCATCGTGAGGTTCGCCGTAGTGACCGAGATGGCCGCACCCATTGCAGTGCCACTGACCTGTTTGAAAAGCTCCCCTTTGAAGGTGAAGTATGTGCTGCCGAGACAAAACTCGAGCAGACGGCACAGTTCCTCCACAGTGAGGTTGGTTCTTGTGGTCAAGGAGCTGTCTTTTTCGAGGGCTTCGCGGGCTGCAGCAACTGCAAGGGGAACTGGCACACTTGTGAAGAGAGACACCACGTCGAAAGACACCATGGTGTCATCGTCGCTGAGATGTATTTGCGAGGCGCGTTCCCCGAAGTGGCCAGCATTTTCTACATGGGTCGACGTGTTTCCGACGAGGGGAGCCAAAGTCCGGTGAAGATAGCTGGATAGCGCCCGAAGCGGTGAGGTTGTAAAGTCCACAATAGGTCGTAGAGGCACGTTAGGTTTGTGGATCTTTGGAAGGCCATAAAATCCTGGAGCGGAGCCATTCCTGCAAATAAGTCGCCAGTAAAGGCTCTTTGACTCAGGGTATTTTTTGAAAATTTCTGCCAGGATTTTGTTCAAGTTCCTCTGAACCTGTGGCGTAGGATCTTTCTTGAGTTTTTCATAAGCATGGCTGCCAAGAAGATCCCGTACCTTTTGTTCGTATACCTCCCGGTCCAGGACGATGGTTGGCTTCCCTTTGTCGGCCGGCAGAAGCACAATCTCTGTATCTTCGCGAAGTTTGCGAAGCGCTGTAACTTCTTCCGCCGGCAGGTTGTGTCGTTGCCGTTGTGGGAGCTTCGAAAGGATGCCCACCGCTTTAAGCCGCACTCCATTCCGAATGCTAGGGTCTAAGCGCATAATTCCGTCCTCCACAGCCGCAACCATTTTTGGAAGAGGCGGCCGTCGCGTGGTCATATTGAATCTGTGTCCTTTTGCCAAGACCGCAATCTCGCATGGCGAGAGTTGTCGAGAGGAGAGGTTCTTGACAAAGTTTATGTCAATGGTGCCTCGGCTTGAATCGTCCGATCTTGTTAGCCTTGAAATCTTCTCTTTCTGAGAAGTCCGTCGTTTATCCGAGGCAGTAGATGCGACACTTGTGGCAAAAGCCTGCAAAGCCGGGAATACGTCCGGGATGCGGTGCTCGAGTTGCCGGCGTGCGAAGAAGAGGTCTAGTTCTTTTCTTCGTAACGTGGTCTGGCAATCGTGAATTCTGGCGTTTACCAATCGTTTCTCTGCCTGCGCCACGATCTTGTGCCCTTCCTCTGTGTGGACGAGGCGCTTGAGACGGAGGCTTCGGGGAACAAGGTTCATATCCCGGCACGACCTCGTGAAGTCGAGGTGAGACTTGTAGGTTGAAATGCTGCGGGTAACGTTGATAAACCGCTTCGCTAGCTGTGCTGTCTCCGGTCCGAAGTCAAGGCGTGAAGACTTGAAAGTAAACATATTCGGCAGAAGTCTGCCTGGTTGGGTGAGAGTTAAAGTCCGAAAATGTATCTCCAACCAAAATTTGAAAGGCAACCCGACGTTTCAAAACCAGCTCGGTTTCTTCTTCAGGGCGTGACTGAAGACACGCGGACACAGCAGCAAAAAAAGTTATTTTACAATTTTTTATTTTACTTTCCTTTTTTTTTTCCTTTTCTTGTTTGAAGACGAAGAGGTTAGGAGCTGCTGCTGTGTCCGCGTGCCTTCAGTCACCCCTGAAGAAGGAACCGAGCTGGTTTTTCAGCGTCGGGTTGCCTTTCAAATTTTGGTTGGAGATACATTTTTGGACTTTAACTCTCACCCAACCAGGCAGACTTCTGCCGAATATGTTTACTTTCAAGTGGTGGCAGTATATTTATATACCTACACCAGCGCTGGCGGCTCGCGCCCTCTGCTGTGGTCAAGAGGTTGGAGCGTCGGTACTTGTCATCGCGGCGTGAAAGTTCCGGGTTCGAATTGCCCTAGAAACTTCTTGTTTTTTTTTGCGTTTTTTTGGATTTTGCAAGTGTCTCACTTTTTAACTGTGATCCCTTTCACGAATCATCCACTTGCACTACTGCGCCTTAGACGGTTTTTACTGTTAGTCGCACCTGTTCAACCGAAACACCGGGAAGAAAAAAATGATAAAGGCAAGTTAACGCGCTAATACAATCGTTTCATAATGTTCATTAAAAGTAAACCAAGGTAACAGCATCGGTATGGTTTTCACACAAACGTAGCGGAAACAAGCATCCTTTCCCCAGCAACTACAATTTTTTCTGTTTTTAAATATACAACGCTCTTGCTACGACTCCTTTCAATAACAGGAGACGCCTTTTTTGTACTAAGAAAAACTGCAGTTGTGACAGCTAAAAATCTTACACAAACTAAGCGAAAAGAAAAAAAAGACGCTGTGGATGCACTGATCGAGCGAAATCCCACAGGCAAGGCAGCAAGTCAAACGTTTGAGAAAGTACAAAAACCAAAATAAAAAATATTATACTTTTACTTGCATCGTTTTCTAATATTAACACATTACTTGTTGAATTTTAGTTAGAATAGCAGACTATCACAACTGAATGCAAGAATGAATCAGGCGTCGACATCGCAACCCATCTCTCTAACGCAAACACCTAAAATGGCTTTGAGCCAACAAATGAAATTAATTAGAGCAGTTGGAAAACGGAAACAACAAATTATAGAGAAATTCGGCAGCACAGTTACCTGGCGAACGAAGAGACGGGCATGGGAAGATATTTTCAACTTTTCGCGGAGTGTACGGCAGCTGCAGGAGGCGTGGCGGAAGTTGGTAAAGAAAGCCAGAGACATGTATGAGCTCTTCCGAGGTCATGAACAACGAACTGGTGAGGCAGAACTGCCCGCCCAATGATCATATAGAACTCATAGGGCCTTGTCTACAGTCTTAGTGGGAGTGCAGTCAAATACAAGAGAAAAAAGAGAGACTTCCTCGCGCGATTTGAACCCGGGACTTCCACGCCGCGGCGTCAAGTACCGACGCTCTAACCACAGCAGAAGGCGCGAGCCGCCGGCGCCGGCGCTCGCGGAGGTATATAAATATACTACCACCGTTTTTATCTGGCGTGGTTTTTTATTTATTATGGCTCATATTTACCCTCCCTGGCCGTAAATTTACCTGTCGCGTCCTGCCAGTATGCTGCCACGAACTCATCTCTGTTACGTCACGGCGCGGTGGTGGCGCGTCGGTCGCACTTCCGGTCTGGGGCTGTGGGCAGAAGTCCCCATGCCAGACGTGTATTCCTGCGTTGTTTTGAAAGAAACCAGACAAAAACCCTGCCTTCTCGTCAAAACGCCGCGACTGGGGCCGTACCAAAAGAGTCGAGAAAGGTTTGAAGGTCAGTTTTCACGTGCTCGATTCGTCCGAGAATCTGGATATGTGCCGTGAAAAGGGAAAAGCAGACGCCGTCGGACAACGATTGCTTGGGCGGGAAGCACTTTGGGTTGAATTCACGGATACTTGTGGTCATCAGATTTATTTGTTTTGTTCCAACGTGAACGCCAGAAAACCGTCAAGTTGTGCGGACCACCTGCGGACTACGTTCAGTGCGTCTTCAAGTTCAAACGGCCGCCTGATCGTTCGAACTGTCGTCTGCTCTTTCAAACGTTTTGTCGTCTGCTCGACGCCGGCCCGTAGACCAAATGTTGGCCCGGTTCTTGCGATAAGAAGTAAGTGCAGGCCTCAAAAGACCTAAGTTCGAAGGTTGGTAAGCATGCTCGATGTAAACAGTAGATAAAAGGATACGTTGATCATTGTTACCAGTGACCATCACCGACTTGTTAGGCCTAATTCACTTGGTCCGATTCTGCTTGCGATTTTCAGTATCGACGTGGACCATCTCGGCTACGGTTCACGCTTTCCTGGCAGCCCGAGCGGCATCGCGACTGAAAATTGCGAGCGAAATCTCGTCATGCGAATCAGGCTTTAGCGTACATACTGCGGCGTCCACGCGGAATGAATCGCCACATGTCACATTATTCACGCGAAGTTTTGCGGTGTAACGAGCCTCGGTAATTTCGCTGACGCCGCTCAAGTAGTCAGACATCGCCAGGAAGACGTACAATCAACAATTCGAACGCGAAAAAGGGCAGGGGGACTCACACCGACGCCGACAACATCGCATTCCAATGGTTTGTTTATGGGCGACGGCGAGCTTGTTGCCCACACCCCCATCGCGCATGCGCGGCGCCGGTGGCGTCCGCTAGGGGCGCTCCGGCAGCTCCGGTTTGTTTGTAAACATGGCGAGTTGGTGTATAAAGGGGCGGTCAATAGGACTCTCCAGTTGAAAGTCCCCTGCAGTCGGCTTCTGCGGGCGAAAGTAGGTTTTGTGCTTGAAGCGATACGGACCTCTCCGCCAGAGGGGATCGGTGGCCCTGCAGTGGGCTAGCGCACGCCAGCTCGGAGCACGTGGAGCAAAAGCCTGCGCTGCAGAACCCAGGGATCCTGGGCCCAATCCCCACCCCCTGCCCGTTTCGATCTGGATGAGCATCGTACCGGCGTGCGGTCATGTATCACTACTGCGTGGTGCACGTTAAAGACCCCAGGCTAGCGGTTGTACTGCACTGGCTAAATTGCTCATCTACAGCGAGTGACTCGTCGCAACTTTAAAATGGCTGACCAACGACTCTCTGTATAAATATCCACACAACCCAATTATTATTATTACTCTCCGCCATTAGGCAGGGACGCTAGGTACTTTCTTGTCCCCATGGAGCTGGTCACGTGACATAAAAATCCCTCTTGGCCGCAGCCGCAGCCGCGTCGCAAGATGAGCAAACCGGCCCTGCCAGTTTCAATCTGGATGAGCATCGTACCGGCGTGCGGTCGTGTATCACTACTGCGTGATGTACGTTAAAAACCCCAGGCTAGCGGTTGTACTGCACTGGCTAAATTGCTCATCTACAGCTGGGAGACAAGTCGCCCGTTGAGGCAGATTATGTTCTAGGCTGTATAAACATACACACACCCCAATTTGTTTCCAGACAGATACGGTAGCATCGCTTCATTCCACCGTGACATAGTAAGATCACTATTCGCAACTTTCAGCGATGGTGGTACCATCGGTGTGAGAATCGCGCTCCCTAGCTTCTGGATGATCGGCTTCACAATAAAGAGTGCTTGCCTACACCTTCCTGACGTGAAAAAATAACGTAAGGCTCCAGTGCTGCTCGCATAAAGCAAAACTAGAATTACTCACGCGTTGCATACCCCGCCTCGTACTGATGTTCTAAGGCGATCATCCAGATGACAGCCATTTTGATAGCCCCCGTCGCGCCCCCTATAGGTCGTGAAAGTTGCGATTCATAACAGACAATAGCTTAGTGAACTCCCGAGGTTATTTATGAAGACACTAAAGTTATTTAGAAGTTCATTTGATTTTGCCTAAAAATAAGAAAGGTGAAGAGAGAAAAAAAAAAGAAACGTACGTTTCTACCTTTAGGTAGAAAAGTATTTTGTACCTATTGATGGCCCGTTTGGTTTTCTTAGTAATCCGCAAAACGGGAAGTGTTAAATTTACAAAAAAATGGTTTCGGGTGCCAAAACGTTAACGTAAACATTCAATTTGCATCTCAGTGTAAGCACCTGTTTGTTGGTTAAGAAAATATATTGCAATTGTATAATATATTAAAAATCATGCTTCTTTTTTGTTTTTCATATCCACTAGCCACCAAACAAGGTCGACAGAGAATGAAAATATCTGAAATAATGCTTTCATAAAATAATTGTTGTTCGGGATAAGTATTTTAGCCTTCTTTGCAACTCATTCAACTATTTTTTTATTAATTTCCAGATACTATTATGTTGTACCGTAGGAAAGGTGCGCTTGCACCTGCTCTAGAGCGCTCTCGGCACAAACTCTCAGTGCAAGTGCAGCTACAACGTGAACTCGCGCTTCTAGCTTCGGTCGGTACAACATAAGGTGTACGGATATAGCGTGTCCTCATGTGCGCTTTGCTTAGGGTGGAGATATTTGGCCATTTTGTCCCCGTCTTTTTCTTTACAGAAGGGTGTGAAAGAGCGTGTCCCGGCACGCGTTTGTGGCGCTGACTGTGCTATATCGACATCTTGTTTTCGTCGATTTATTTGTTTTTTGCCCGTGAGCGCGTGCTGTCGGCATCACCCAAAGCGTGGCATCGCCCAAAGCTAGGTGTCTCAATGTCCTTCTGTCTAGAGCGACGCCACCCTTTGTAGTACCCGATGCCGACAGCACGCGCTCACGGGTAAAATACAAAGAAATCGACGAAAACAAAATGTCGCCATAGCACAGTCAGCGCAACAAACGCGTGCAGGGGCACGCTCTTTCACGCGCTTCTGAACAAAAAAGAAAAATAAAAGTATGGGACGAAATGGCCAGATGTCTCCACCCTAAGCAAAGCGCACATGAAGGCACCCTACTCAAAGCAGAAGGACATTGAGGCACCCTACATATTAGGGTATCTCTGTTCAACCCTGCACGATCTTAGGGTGCTTACGAGCCACGCTTGTAGCGTATGCAAGCGTTTGACCACGCCCGCTAACATAGCTCACACAAAAAATAAAATCAACAAAAGTCTCGCCTTCAGAGCCTTACCAGGCCTCTCGCTAGGAGTCTGCTGATGACTAGTTACACGTGCAGCACGTGCTGGCGTCTGCAGTTATATAACCGCTTGAAAGGAAAAGTCTATTTTTTTCTATCTTATGTAGATTATTTACTTCCAATTACTTATAGAAAAGATATGAGCGCGTGCAGTGCATGCACTTAGTAATGTTTTTGAGAAAATCTTGTTTTTTGGCCCGTGTAGAAAATTTATGCATCGCGGGAAGATTGAACTCTGAAAATGGGACGCCAGCAATTGGAATAGAGCGCGAAAATTTGAGAGGAGGACGTCAACTGGATCAAAAGATAAAAATGAGAGAAGAAATTTCTCTATCAGCGACGTCCACCTGAGCCTAATATGTCAAAACAAGAAATTACGATGTGGACACTTTTAGTATTTATTTAATTGAAAAAGAAGCTGTCAACAAAAAATAAAATAATTGTCTTTTGTTTTTTTGCTGCCAAGTGTATTTCACATTTTCACTTATATAGATGTCACATGCGTCCACAACGTTAGTTCTATTTGTTTTGACAATGTTAGACTTAGGTAGACGTCGGCTGATCCACTGCACAATGGCGGAACAACCGACATTGCATTGCGGAACGTTAGAATCTGAAACTTCGGGTGATAATCAAAAATGCTGCGAGCGGGGCAAGCGTGTTTGTACCTTTGGCTTGAGCTCCCGCTGCACGAGTACTGTTGCAGCTGACGTGCAATCAAACACAAAGAGCTGACGCTTGTATCCATAATTGTGCAGGGATTCCACAGTTTGCAACAGAGGTCAAACTTTCGAAAAGGTCCATTGAGCTTTCCAGAAGCACTCTTCGTAGCTTGAGCGTTACATGTGACTCCTGTTTTATGTTTTGCACTCCCGTACACTGAAGGAATATTTCCTCCGGACGTCCACTTCCGCTACCAAATAAGATGACATGAGCAGGTAAGGAGAAGCCCAAAGATTACTCCCAGTGGAAGAGGGAAAAACGACACAAATGTTTTTTGTTTAATCATGCGAAATCATTAACTGTCTCATGGAGCGAGCTGACGTCATCAGTTTGAAGCGCGAAAACGGCTCCTGGTTTCCGGCGCCTTCGGTTCCATTGCGCGCGTTCAGTAGCGGCTCCCTCAGCTCCGAACGGAGTAACTCGAGTCGGAGTCCTCGGAGCGCCTACTGAAAGGCAAAAAAAAACAAAAAAACACGGCTCCTCAGTTGCTTCTACGCAATTTCCACTTCCTCCCCTGTGCCAGGCGGTCTCCGAATAAAATAGAAGCAGACGATGCCGAGCACGGTCGCTTTTGTTTGACGCCGGTATTGAAGAAGTCTTGACAAGGTCGTTAAAGAAAAAGCGAGTGACTCTACACATCAGCGCTGCTGTTCGAAGCGATCGAACGCGATCGAGCCTTTCGCACGGCGGTGCAAAGGCTGTCTCCTGTTATAAAAACCGACAAAACGTCGTCAGCACACGCAAAATATGGAGCTCAGCGAATCTCCGCCGCCGGTTTCGATACTTTTATATGGCCATACGTTTGTTCTGCCCTTCGTTACGAACTTCCTACAAAAATGTATTCGTATACACACGGAAAGTTCGGCCGCGCTCGGCGATCAAGGTTTTGTCGGCCGAAGCGAGCGTCAGCCAACGTACAGCCCGATTTAGCTACGCAAACAAAACATCAAACCGGGATCATGCTCTGCGTGAGTGTCCAACCGTCTACCAAAGTCGCGTTCATAACCTGCCTTGGTCTGCTCAGCGTGGACAGGACTATCGTCGATATTCACCAAGTTTCCGTGAAACGGCGATCAAGACAAGGCGTCAAATGAACGTTTACGTTGTTTATTAGCATATTCAAACGAAACAAAATTCGGTCCAATGCATTTTCCGAAAAGAGCCTTACCTGGAAAAGAAATTCGAACGCGTTATTTGTCTTACCTTGAGCACTTTTCATTAACAAAAGCGAGCAAACCACACACCCGCGACAGAACCGACGCAGCTTATCCGCTTATCCCGTCATTTTTTTCTCTTCTAGCGCCGGAACTTCGTCAGTGATCCGGAATTACGTCTTGCTGCGCTCTTTTCACTCCTCATGCACCGTCTCCGGAGACGGTGCACGAGAGCCTGACTCCGAAAACTCGGAGTAACGTGCACAGGAAGTCGGTTTTTGCCGTCTAGTGGAAGGAGCG